>JALIZH010001513.1:0-12500 GCA_030522465.1 Rhipicephalus appendiculatus | reverse complement strand
TTTTGTTGTGGTTAACCTTTTCTTAACAACGCATCTCCCCGTGACAACGGACACCGCGGACGCGGACGTGGAAGGACAAGCTTCGCCCCTAAGGCGCTTCGCCCTTAAAACAGGCGAGAGAGTAAATGTCAGAATGAGCTAGGTCCCAGTAGCTCTGCTTTCACCCAGCTTTGCGTGACAGTGCAAGCTGTGCTATTTTTTTTTTTGTACGCGATAGCGTTAAAGAGCTTGTTTCGAAAAATTCAAGCGTCGGCGTCGGTGTCGTTGGTTCTGAGCAAAAAAATCGTCATCTTGTCCGTGACCAAGAAATCAAGAAATATGCCAATAAAAAAAATAATAAAAACGTTCGTTTCGAGTGAGAATCGAACCCACGCCGGCTGCGTGGCAAGCAGGTGTTCTCCCACAAAGCCAGTAGTGCTTGTAAATGCTTCAGAAAAATAAACACTGCACGAATGTCATGTAGTGCAAGGAAATAAAGATAAATCGACAGACCCCACGTACAGCCGCCAATTTTTTTTAACCTGAACGCGCCCGCATCGCCCACTGAGTCAAAAAATTACACCATCTCCCGCTAAAGGGAACCATGTGCAGATGGAAGCAGCGGGCGCTAACGCTTACACTGGCGGCGGCGTTGAAGCTGGCGCTCATCGCAGCGTTGCGCAGGAGAGAAAACTGGGGAGCGCAAAGCACGCAGTGATGGAGCGGTGTTTCCTACTGGAACATGCCAATCGCTTCTAATGGGCAATGAGAGACGGAAGACTCCGATTGGACACAGAGACCCGCAGTCCGCTTTTAGTTAACGCGCACGCTGCGAATTTTTTTATTCTTCAACAACACACAGGAGAAATCTCCCACCGGCACCACCTTGCAGGGTCAAGATCCATTGCCATATATACGGGGTGGCCAGTGAACGGTTGTGCAGCGCGAGCAGTCGGTTTTTTCAACCAAGAAACTCGCTAGCAGACGCTGCCTTAGTCGGCGTCGCGAGGCGAGAGAGGGGGGAGCGTAGGAGAGGAGAGAGAGGGGGGGACGCGCATGCGCAGTGGGAGTGTGGACGCCGCGGGCAGGGATGCCTAGAGGAGAGAGGGGGAGCGTAGGAGAGGAGAGAGAGGGGGGACGCGCATGCGCAGTGGGAGTGTGGACGCCGCGGGCAGGGATGCCTAGAGGAGAGAGGGGGAGCGTAGGAGGAGAGAGAGGAGGGGAGGCGCATGCGCAGTGAATGTGTGGTTGCCGCGGGGAGGGATGAGGAGAGAGGGAGAGGAGGGTTTTTTTTAGAGGGTTCGCGCATGCGCAGTAAGTGAGGCCCCGCGGCACACCACCACCACCACCACCACCACCGGATTAAGCTTCGCCATAAGATGCTTCACATCTAATAAGCGCAGATTCCCGGTGTCCTGTTCTCGGAACACCCAGGCAAAAGACAGCTGAACAGGGCTGTTCATGAGGCACATACACGTCTTCTCATTCATTTCGCCGCCGTGCTTCGTTATACGGTGCTTTTCGACTGTGTGGTCGACGCTCGCGCGTTCAGGTTAAAAAAATGGGCGGCTGTACCATAGAATTGATGTAATGCGAAGCATGCGATAGGATTATGACTGCGTTGTAATTTTAGTGAGCGAAACGTTACGAAATGACGCTAAAGATATGTACAAATGTTGTACGGACGGATATATGTTGAACAATCGCATAATGATGATGATGATGAAAAACGTTTTATTTGCTAAAAGGTTTTTGGGCAAATGGGTGGGGTCCTCAGTCCAGGGCTCCACTGGCCTTTGCGGCTAGCTGGGCTTGGTCGAGCAGAGCCAGGTGGCTCTCGCGATCCTTGCTAGCAAGCCACGCCTCCCCCTGCCTCGTTCGAAATGTCCCCAAAAGGAGAGAATTGATGTTTTGGGGCCGCGATTCGCATTTCCACGTAATGTGGGCGAGAGCTGGCGGTTCTCCACACCACGGACAGCTGCGCGTGTATATTGTGGGATTTATGTGGTGGTTTGTAAGTGAGGGTACGTGTTGGTTTGTACTCGACGCCAATCTCGCGATTGTTCTCCGGTGAGATCCGGATGGGGACGGCTGTATTTCTCTCGTTCTCCTCTTTGGTTTTCGAGGATGTCGCGTGGAGTTGTTGGGGTTTCCTCGAGGGTTGCGACCGGTGCTCGGATGCTCATTTCGCGAGCAAGCCGGTCGGCCCTTTCGTTGCCCTCAAGTCCCGCGTGCGCAGGACACCAGAGTATTGCATGTGGATTTAGGAGTTGTTTCCCTAGGATTCTTATTGCCGTCCTTGGAATTGCCCCAGCCTGAAACATACGGCAAGTGGATTGAGAGTCGGTAATCACAAGGGCAGAGTCTTCTCGTTGTTCTGCGCATCTTATCGCCATAGCAACCGCCGCCGTTTCGGCCGTACTGACTGATGGGGTTCTTATCGACACTGCTACGGTTGTAGCTCCGCTTGTTGCAACAATGGTGTAACGACTGCCGTGCAGCCGGCAGGCGTCAGTGTAGAAGACGGTTGGGTTATTACCGTATCGCTTTTGTAGTGTTCTAGCTCTGGCTTGCCGTCTGCCAGGGTGGTACTTAGCGCTCATATTCTTGGGGATGGGGGGATACCATGATTTCGGCCTTAAAGGGGCCCTGGAACACTTTCCCAAGTAGCCATGGAATGGATTCACTAAAAGAGCTTATTGCCTCACGAATTCATTGCCGCAAAAATTTTTGGAATCCGTCCAGTACGAGTGGAGTTACAAAGATTTCTCGCACGCTGCAATTGTATTCTCTCTTCTCTCGTCCCGTCGAAAGCGCTGGAAGCTAAGCAGGGAGGGATGGCACGGGGAAAGAAAATACGTCACGCGCGCCTCGTGATCTTGAGCGCTTTTTCTCTTTCTTTTTTTGTTCGAGTACGCGAATTTTCATTGCAATCGCGCGCGCGCGCGTGGACAAGTCGCGGCCTCTCGCGGCGGTCTCTGTAACTATCGAGCGCGCCATGCTCAAATCAGCCAATGGCTGATACAAAAAAATCTCTCGTCGGTGACGAGTGATTTTTGGGTACGCAACGTCATTTGTCGAGAGAAGAGAAAGCAATTTCTGGCTGACTTTGAGAATTTATTGGGAATTCCACGCCGCGTGCTGCGCTATAATATTGGGCTCGCGTGTTCTCGAGAGCCTGGACTACCGATCGGCAGCGTTTTCTGAGCATGCTCAAAAAGTGTTGCAGGGCCCCTTTAATGTTGGTAGGTAATAAGTATGTCTCTTCTCCGGCGTGTTGAGGTCTTAAGGGGTAGCCAAGAAGAGCTTTGCTTGAGAAGAGCTCTGCCTTGCTCTGTAGAATTTAATCTTTCCTTTTGGTATATCAGCACAGTGGACGCGAGTTCTTCGTAGGTATTATAGAGTCCTAGCGCCTCAAATTTTTCGGTACTGACATTGGTGGGCAGTCCAATCGCAACTTTGTACGCTGTCCTTATGATCGCATCAAGTATTAGATAAGCAGTTGTTTACAGTTGCGTAACGATGCCAACAACAACATGGATATTACCGACACCAGAAGCGGTAAGCTGATAGACGTAGCGCTTGTGCTTGCGAGGATGGTAGCCCTTCAGTGGATAAGCGCCATCCACCAACTTCAGTGGATGACACCTACAATTGACGTTAACCCAACGTCATGCCTGTATTATAGCAACCAAAATGGAAGTTTCACCTACGTTACGCCTGGGTAGGGTCTTTTAAATGCGAAGGATTTCTTAGCGAACTTCGGCGACTTTGAGCGTATCTATCTATCTATCTATCTATCTATCTATCTATCTATCTATCTATCTATCTATCTATCTATCTATCTATCTATCTATCTATCTATCTATCTATCGAGTTGTCTACGACTTTGTGCTCTCCTGGCCATATCGTTAATGGGATTTATACCAAAATTGGTATGACTAACACGACTGTTTGACGAACATGAATGGCTGGTCCTATCATTAAAATCGTGACTAACTTGTCATGAAAAGTATGATTTACACGCCATGGCCATAGTGCTCCTGAGGCTGTTTTCTTAACTTGATATTCCAAAAATTGATACGATGCGACATTTCTGCTTGACCAACATTAATGAAAAGTGGTAATACGAAAATCATGACCTGCATGTCATGTACAACGTGATTTACATGCCACGCTAAAGGCGCGCTGACGGCCGTTTCGCTAGCTTGATATACACTAAATTTAGTATTGCGTGACGTGACTGTTTGACGAACATAAATGCCAAGTGGTCATATAGAAATCATGACTTGTCATGCTCGACATCTCTTGCATACCACGCTCACGGTGCGCTGACGGCCATTTAGTTAGCTTGATATGGCGACATGCTTGCTTCCAGGTAGACAAAGACGACAGTGGACACGCGCATGTGCTATACACGGAATGCAGAAACGAGAAAGAAAAAAAATGCCCCCACCTCCCCGAAGGGAATCGTGAGGAAATGCGAATGCATTTCGCGCGTGCTTCACTCCAATTATATATGGTGGTTGTGGTTCGAAGAAGGAAAAGGCGCCTAATTTCTGCAGCCCGGTCGGGAGCACTGCGCAGAGCCTTTTTTTTTTCTTTTTCTTGTTTTTTTTTTAATTTTTTTTTATTTATTTTTTTTAATTTTTTTTTATATATAGCTCCGCCGAGCTCCGCCGCAGTCCGCTTTTAGTTAACGCGCACGCTGCGAATTTTCATTGTTCAACAACGCACAGGAGAAACCTCCCACCGGCACCACCTTGGAGGTCAAGATTCATTGCCATATATACGGGGTGGCCAGTGAACGGTTGTGCAGCGCGAGCAGTCGGTTTTTTCAACCAAGAAACTCGCTAGCAGACGCTGCCTGTGTCGGCGTCGCGAGGCGAGAGAGGGAGAGGGGGAGCGTAGGAGAGGAGAGAGAGGGGGGGCGCGCATGCGCAGTGGGAGTGTGAACGCTGCGGGCAGAGATGCCTAGAGAAGAGAGGGGGGAGCGTAGGAGAGGAGAAGAGAGGTGGGACGCGCATGCGCAGTGGGAGTGTGGACGGCGCGGGCAGGGATGCCTAGAGGAGAGAGGGGGGAGCGTAGCAGGGGGAGAGAGGAGGGGAGGCGCATGCGCAGTGAGGGTGTGGTTGCCGTGGGGAGGGATGCCTAGAGGAGGGAGAGAGGAGGTTTTTTATTTTTTTTTGAAAGGGTTTGCGCATGCGCAGTAAGGGTGGTCACGCCGGACACCACCACCACCGGATTAAGCTTCGCCATAAGATGCTTCACATCTAACACCTGCCGGCGCGCACACCTCCTCAACCTATCCTCCTGCTCCTCCTCCGCGGACAACGCCAACGCCAACGCCGGATGCCTGACATAGCCCGACTATGAAATGCATTCGCATTTAAAAGAACGCTCTGGCGCGCGGTATTAAAAAGACCGTCCTGCAGCTGCTTTGTTTATCTGTGCATCACGACCTCTGTCTTCCCGTCGCGACACTGGTGGAGGCGCTGGAGCCTGCAACCTGATGCAGGAAAGCCTTGTTCGGGACCGTACACCCAGTCCAGAGACCCAACCCCTCGTCACGACTACAGTGCACCGATTCAGCCGGCGCCTACTAGGCCTAAGTCCGGAGCTCTTGACTCTGCCTCCTCTTACCAGCATGGCGGCTCCTAAAACATCGGCGGATCTCCCTCCTGCCCGGGCAGCGTTTCCTTCCCAGGTGACTTCTGAGCCTCCTCGCGTTCCCGAAGTCTTCCGTGGAGAAGCGTATGACGATGTCGAGGACTAGTTGGCTCGAAGAGTTCGACCGGGTCGCTGTGGTCAATCGCTGGAGCGAGCAAGAAAAACTTGCCCGTGCCTACTTCGCGCTGGAAAATAGCGCTCGCACATGGTATGAGAACAGGGAGGCTACTTTCCGAACCTGGGAGAATTTCCGCCAAAAGCTTCTCGAGACTTTCTTGAGCGCGGTCCGGCGGGATCACGCACAACAACTCATTGAAGCCCGTGTGCAAAAGCCGAACGAAACCGTTACCATGTTCGCAGAAGATATGGCCCGTCTGTTTCGCCGCGCTGATCCCGACATGCCCGAGGCAAAGAAGGTGCGTCATCTTATGCGGGGCGTTAAGGAACCGCTGTTCGCCGGCCTTGTTCGAAATCCGCCTGCAGCAGTTGATGAATTTATAAAAGAGGCGACTGTCATCGAGCGGCCACTTCGGCAACGATGCCGCCACTTTGACCACCTACCTGATCACACGCCAGTAAGTGCCGCTGCTCAGAACGCCGCTGTTTCCGAGAGCTCCCTACGACAAATGATTAAGTAAATCCTGCACGAAGAGCTGCGGGCCCTCGGCGTTCCTTCTACCGAGGCGCCAGTCGCTTCTGTTGCGGAAATCGTGCGCCAGGAGTTGCGGCAAGCCTTTCCATCACCCGCGACGTGTCCTGAGCCCCATCCGTTGAGCTATGCTGATGTCGTCCGTCGCCCTCTACCTCCGCCTGAAGTAGCGCCCTTCCAGCCACGGCCCGCCCCCCTTGCCTTGGTGGCAACGGGAACCTGTGCGACGACCACCAGTTCATCGAACCGACTTGTGGCGCACGGCCGACCGTCAACCCCTTTGTTTCCGCTGCGGCGAACCGGGCCACATCTCCCGCTACTGCCATCGTCGAGAAGCTAGGTTTGGAAGCTTTTCTCGTCCCGCTTCTTTTCAATTCGACCACCATCGCACCCCCCGACGCTGATCACCTGCCGACCAGCGAAGCTGCTTCACCACGTCGTCGCTGGCAATCTCCCTCACCTATGCGTCGCACTTCCCCTAACCGCCAAAGTTACGCTGACGTCGTCAGAAACCGTTCCCCCTAGCCCGCGCCGGGGAAAATAACTGCCGCGACCTCCGGGGGCAAGGTTGCTAACCGTCGAGGCGCCCAAAAGACCCCCATACCTCCGCAAAAAGAGGATATGACGACGATATGACGACGACGAGTACTAATGCCGACGATGCTGTACGTGTCGACCTTAGCGTTATTATAGACGGACATTACGTGACAGCACTGGTTGACACTGGCGCCGACTTCTCTATTATGCGACAAGAGCTCGCTAACCGCCTTAAAAAGGTCAAGACACCGTGGACTGGGCCGAATATAAGAAGTGCTGGTGGTCAGCTAATGACTCCAACAGGTAAATGCACCGCTCGGCTCTTAATCGGTGATTACAGCTTCGTCGCCACTTTTGTACTTTTACCAGAATGTTGCAAAGAGCTGATTTTGGGTGTGGATTTTCTGCGAGCGTACGGCGCTGTCATGAACATCCCAGAACGTATCGTCACCTTTTCCGCACATCCGTATGTCGACACCACCACTGATGAACGACTGCAGCGTTTGCGAATAGCCGATGATGTGACGCTCCCGCCGAGGTCCTGCTGCCTTGTGTCTGTGTCATGTGAGGGGCGATGCCATAAGGAGGTGATAGCGGAGCAACTAGCCACGCTACTGCTTACGCAAGGTGTTTCGATCGCGCGAGGCGTTCTGGCATTAACTGATGGGCAGGCAGAAGTGCTCCTCACCAACTTCAGCAAAGAGCGACGTCACATCCAGAAGGGCACTGCAATTGCATACTACGACGACATAGACCAAGCCAGGGATTGCTTCACTTTGCAACCTGACGACGCGACTATGCCTGCCTCGACGTCTTTGTCTGTCGAGATTTGCTCTACCCTGTCGCCCTCGGATAGGCAGCGCCTCCTGGAACTGATACACCAGTTCGCAGATTGTTTCTCCTGTACGTCGAAAGTCAAGCAAACACCATTTACCAAGCACCGAATCATTATTGAAGACAACACGAGACCGATCCGACAAAATCCATACTGTGTGGCTCCGAAAGAACGCGAGGAGATTCAAAAGCGAGTACAGAAGATGTTCCAGGATGACATCATACAGCCTTCAAAAAAGTCCTTAATATCCCCCGTGGTGTTGGTTAAAAAGAAAGACAGCAGCCTGCGCTTCTTATAGATTACCGCAAGTTAAACCAAGTCGCGAAAAAAGACGTCCATCCGCTGCCACGCATAGACGATTCTCTTGATAGGCTGCGGCATGCACGCTATTTCTCATCAATGGACCTGCGAAGCGGCTATTGGCAGATACAGGTCGACGAGAGAGATCGTGAGAAAACTGCATTCGTGACGCCCGACGGCCTTTATGAATTTAAAGTGCTTCCGTTCGGTTTATGCTCAGCGCCAGCCACTTTTCAGCGTCTAATGGACACCGTGCTATCTGGCCTGAAATGGCAAACATGCTTGGTCTATCTAAACGACATTATTGTCTTCTCGGCAACATTCGAGGAACATCTAAGCCGGCTGTTCACAGTTCTACAAGCTATACGTTCGGCCGGCCTGACGTTAAAACCGGAAAAGTGCCATTTTGGTTTCAGTGAACTTTGCTTCCTAGGCCACGTCGTCAGTCATGAGGGTGTTCGACCTGACCCGGACAAAATCGACGCTGTTGCAAAGTTTCCTCCACCACATGACAAGAAAGCAGTCAGGGCTTTTTAGGCCTCTGCGCCTATTACCGACGATTCATCGCGAACTTTTCGTCTATTGCGGCGCCTTTGACACGACTCACACGAGAGGATGTTCCTTTTGTTTGGGGCGAAACGGAACAAATGGCATTCCACCACTTACGTCAACGCCTCCAAACACCTCCAGTTCTTGCGCACTTTGACCAGGAAGCGCCAACAGCACTTTACACCGACGCCAGCAATGTAGGCCTGGGCACCGTACTGGTGCAGTGCCAAGACGGCTCGGAAAAAGTGATATCTTATGCCAGCAGAGCTCTCTCTCGCACGGAGGGAGAACTACTCGACTACCGAGAAGCCGAGAAGGAGTGCCTCGCCGTAGTCTGGGCGGTTTTCAAATTTCGTCCATATTTGTACGGCCGCTCATTCAAGGTCGTCAGGGATCACCATTCACTTTGCTGGCTCACTAACCTGAAAGACCCGTCAGGCCGTTTGGCGCGCTGGAGCCTTCGGCTTCAAGAGTTTGATATGATCATAATTTATAAATCAGGGAAGAGGCATACTGACGCCGACTGCCCCTCGAGGTCACCCGTCGAGCCTGCCGCTCTTGATGACGCGTCCATGGACGCCGCATTTTGGGGAATCGTCAATACGGCCACTATTTCACAAAAGCAGCGCGGTGACCCAGAGCTGCTTCCGCTAATTGAGTTTCTAGAAGGGCGGCGTAAAGACGTGCCGCGAGTTTTCGCGAGAGGACTGCCGTCTTTTTGTTTACGCAACGACGTTCCCTAGAAGAACTTTTCTCCATTCGGGAGCACGTACTTGCTCGTCGTGCCTGCATCGCTGCGAAAAGAAATTCTGGAAGCCTGCCATGACGAAGCCACCTCCGGACATCTCGCCTACACCCGAACATTGTTTCGACTGCGACGCAAGTACTACTGGCCAACGTTACCTGCTGCTGTAAAACATCACGTGCAGACTTGTGCCGACTGCCAAAGACGCAAAGCGCCCCTGGGCAAGCCAGCAGGCCTATTACATTCTGTGGAAGTACCAGCAAAGCCATTCGCCCAAATTGGAATAGATTTCTTCGGCCAATTCCCAACTTCTACCGCAGGGAACAGATGGATCATCGTCGCCACCGATTACTTGTCTCGCTACGCGGAGACGAAAGCCATGCAGAGGGGCACAGCACAAGAAGCAGCCCACTTCTTCATAGAAAACGTCGTCCTTCGGCACGGCGCCCCAACAGTTGTCATCACAGACAGAGGAACTGCATTCACGGCACAACTTTTGGAGTCGGCTCTCAGGCTCAGCGGTACAGCTCACCGGAGAACCACTGCGTACCATCCCCAAACAAACGGACTAACGGAGCGCCTTAATAAGACCTTAGTAGACATGATCTGCATGTACGTCGACACAGAGCATAAAAACTGGGACTAAATCTTGCCTTATGTGACTTTCGCCTATAATACCGCTCGACAGGAAACTACTGGAATGACACCGTTCAGTTTAATCCATGGTCGCGAAGTCGCAACCACTTTGGACGCTATGCTGCCGCACGAGTGCGACGACACTCATGCCGACGCCGAAGAATTTACTCAGCGCGCCGAGGAAGCCCGACAGCTTGCCCGTGTACGCATCTGTCATCAGCAAGATAAAGATGCGAAACGGTACGACTAACGACACAAATTCGTTACGTATGCACACCAGGCGACAAGGTATGGGTTTGAATCCCAATACGTCGATGCGGACTTTCAGAGAAACTGCTGAGACGATACTTTGGGCCATACAGAGTGATCCGACGGTTGAACGACCTCAGCTACTAAGTAATTCCCGATAGTGATTGCAGTTCCCGTCGCCGGAAGCATTCACCCGAACTCGTGCATGTCGTCCGGATGAAACCGTACCTGCCCAGCTAACTCTCGTTTGTCATGTGGCTGCCACTGCATCTGTGTACGTTTCTCTATTTCTTAGTAGAGCGCATCGGGACGATACCTCTTTCGGAGGGAGGCAAATGCCACATGCCTGCTACGAGGTTGACGAAGACGACAGTGCACACGCGCATGTGCTACACACGGAAGGCAGAAAGAAGAAAGAAGAAGAACGCTCTGGCGCGCGGTATTAAAAAGACCGCCCTGCTGCTGCTGTGTTTATCTGTGCATCACGACCTCTGTCTTCACGTCACGACAATATACACCACATTTGGTATTGAGTGACGTGACTGTATGACGAACATAAATGCCAAGTGGTCATATAGAAATCATGGCTTGTCATGTGCGACATGACTTGCATTCCACGCTCATGGCGCGCTCGCGGCCGTTTCGCTAGCTTGATATACACCAAAATTTGTATTGCGGGACGTGATTATATAACAAACATAAGTGGCAGGTGGTAACATGAAAATCTTGGTATGCATGTAATCTACAACGCCATTTACATGCCACGCTCATTGTGAGCTTGGGTCCAGTTCGCTAGCTTGATATACACCAAAATTGGTATTGCGCGTCGTGACTGTATGACGAACACAAATGACAGGCCCTAACATGTAAAACATGACATGCAAATTATGTAAAGCATGATTTGCTCCTTCCTGGCTGCTTCGCATTATATCGATTTCCACAGTGCGTGGGATCTGCCGGCTTTGTCTCAAAGCAATCCCGAGACCTGGCGTGGATCTGTGGAAGAATACTTTATCGCCACTCAAAATACTTGGGTTTGATTCCTACTGGGACCCTGACATTTATTCTTTGCATTCGTCGGGTCAACACTGCAGTTGTCATTTTTTAAATGGGAAGCATTTCTTATCTATCTATCTATCTATCTATCTATCTATCTATCTATCTATCTATCTATCTATCTATCTATCTATCTATCTATCTATCTATCTATCTATCTATCTATCTATCTATCTATAGATCTATCTATCTATCTATCTATCTATCTATCTATCTATCTATCTATCTATCTATCTATCTATCTATCTATCTATCTATCTATCCGCCTGCGACTTTGTGCTCTCATGGCCGTTTAGTTAGCGAAATAAATACCAAAATTGGCATGACATAAGATAAATGTATGACAAACATAAATGATAGCTCACATCATGAAAATCATGACATGCATGTCATAAACGGCATGATTTACTTGTCACTGTCATAGCGCTCTTGCAGTCGTTTCGTTAACTTGATACATATCAAAATTTGTATGCTATGACAAGAGCGTATGACAAACATAACTGACAAGTCTTAAGATGCCAATCATGACACGCATGTCATGTGGGGAATGACTTACATGCCATGGTCTCTGGACGCTCGCGGCCATTTAACTTAATGGATATGCAACAAATATCACAGCATATACACGAAGTGAATGATGGTGAGTGGGCGAAGCTCGGAGGGATCATTCGGGTAACCGTGAATTCCCCCGCACATTGCCCACTCGATCATACAAAGACGTGACAACACGTGTCACGTCTGGGTGTTCGATCGTGAGCTGGGCACGAGCGTCGCCGACTTGTGTTCCGGGCGCTCCCAGCCTCAGCGACAACGCCAGTTCGCGTTCCACGACAGAGGAAGACAATGCCACCTACTCAGACGCCGAAGTCCACACCAGTGCTCGGCGCAACGCCTCGCCTCCGCAGGCATCGCCACAGAACGCTGCTGTGAGTTGTGAAAGCCACGCGTCCTTGGCTATAGGTTGTGCCGCCGTGAGTACCGGAGCCGCCGCATGCTCCGCGACGCGGTGCTCGACTCCGAGTACCGTGTCGGCCCGACGATCCCAATTATAACAGCGCCATATATCCTCTTTAATCGTCAACTATACGAAAACCACTAACGCCATCTAGTGATATTATTTCCAAGGACATATAAACACAACGCCATCTAGTGAGCAATTCTTAAAACTAGAGCTGGCTACATACATACTACCACAACTACTACAGAGGAGGGAACGACCCACACCCTAAGGAGCTTCGCCCCTAAAACTGGTATTCGGTAACGGGACTATCACATGACAGCTGGTAACATGACAA
>JALIZH010001512.1:0-11844 GCA_030522465.1 Rhipicephalus appendiculatus | reverse complement strand
AAAGCCCTGCGTATGTCTATGGGGAAAAACTCCCGATAATTCGAACGCGTCAGTATCCACAACAGTTAATTCGAACTGGGAGCCCCCTGGCTTTGATGACAACTTGTTGCACAACCAAGCCAAACCATATTTGCGAGAGATGCAAAACAACAAATCAGCAACATTTCTCCGCAGATAAGAACTCGGACGCTGCGGTGGAGCTCCTAGGCAAGCTGCAAACGACGCTCATGGAGTGGCGAGAGAGGAAGCGCAAGCAAATGCAACTTGCCGATTACTTTTCATTTTGATTGCGTTCATAGGCGTGCGCACGAGGGGGGCAGAGGGGGCGGCCGCCCCCCTAGACACCCTAAGAGAGGGGGGGCGGAAAGTCTGCCCCATACATTGACTTAATAGGGAGGGGGGGGGAGCGCTGCGATGAACCTTCGCCCCCCTGCCCCCCCCTGAAGGGGAACCCTGCGCACGCCTATGATTGCGTTAACACTTCCATCTAACAATGCAACACAATTGCGCTTCCAGCGCATGGACCCAACGTCGTTCACAGCTAAATGAACGTGTTTTGGAGCGTAAATAGCATCATATATTTCGACATTAAGGCTCACTGCTCACATGCATGGCACTGCTTGTTTCTGACGTATCACTCACAGATCAACCAATTCTGTTTGTTGTCAGAGCTCCATGAACTAAATTCAGGGAAATCACCTTCCACAGATGTACGTATCACCTAATTCGTGATAACGAGTCCAAAGGTAGCTTCTTTGGGTTCTGTCCACACAGTGTGGCGCGATGTCCGCTCATTCTAGCGCCCGCCCTCTAATTCGAACTCCGCTTAATTCGAACAATTTTATATTCCCCTTCGAGATCGAATTAACGAGCTTTTACTGTATTACAATCGAAAATTATAACTAATCGGCAAGCGACACACGCAGGGTTGTTCCAACCTGCTGGTCTGCGGGAGGGATTCCTCTAAACTACTTTTTGCCTGACAAGCGCGCCCACCTCACAAGAAATTGACGCGAATACCCGCACTCTGTATCGGTTGCATGGTCGGCGCTTGTAGATTACACGTGAAATTAGAGCGCTGAACCATTTCATAAAGTTTCTCGACGTCTACAACACTAAATAAATATGCCTATCAGCATCGAAAACACTACAGCGGTAAAACTGAGCGCGGTGGAATCATTTGCCCGCCCAGAGACAAGCAGACGATGCGAGAAAGGCACGGCGCCCCCGCCGGCAGCGCCACCGCGCGGCAGGAACGCGCTTTTGGGCCAGCCTCCGGAGGCCGGTCATCACACCTCCCAATTCTAGCCACCCTAGCATGGCTCTGACACGGCCATTCTTTTACCTCGTGCAGGTTGGTTACAATAATTATTCCGTCCGTAGCGACTGTCGTTTTTTAGTGATCCTGCCGTGCCCACAACAATTTTTCAAGACAGTGTATGAGTGTTTCCATGCTCTGAAAATGCTTTTGTGTGGTGATGTGGAACTTAACCCCGGTCCGACAAACGCCGAACTGCTGCAAAGGGTTCTTGATGGCCAAAATGCGTTAAAGGAACAAATATCTGCACTTAACACTAAAACTGAAGAAATGATCACTGACATTCGCGCTCGGCTATCCGTAATTGAAAGACACTTGACCGAAGTTACAACTAAGACAGCTAATCTTAGTGACTTGGATGTTGCTGTCAAATCATTCCAATCTTCCGTGGGTTTTCAGTCTCGCAAGCTTACTGATATTGAAGATAGAAGCAGGCGTTCTAACCTAATAATCTTTGGGCTTCCTGAGGAGTCGGGAGAAACAGAGAATGACCTCAAGCGTAAAGTAATTGCTGAAACATTTGAGGGGGAAACTAGGTGTGAAGTGTTCATCTGTTGGCCGCATTCACCGACTTGGAAAGAGGGCTGCTCAGAGGCCTGTTATCGTTTTCTTTCAAGACTACAATGAAAAGATCTCTGTTTTTAAGAATGTTAGCAAACTAAAAGGCACAAAAAATTTTTGTTCAGAACGATTACTCGCGCGAAACTTTGAGGAAAAGAAGTTTGCTCTGGGAGAGTGCTAAATCTGACAAACAGCTTGGAAAGAAAGTATCGCTAATTCATGATAAGTTACGTATCAATGATGATTTGTTTTTTTTTTTTTGGGACGATACAAAGAATGCACGTCAGTGTGTTTCGAATCGCCATGCAACGTCACAGTCTTCGTGAAATTCTTCGCTCGACAACATGAGAATTATTAATGTTAACGCCCGTAGCCTTATCAATAAAACAGACCAGCTTGAGGCCGTCCTTCTCTCTCATAGTCCACACGTCATTGTAATCACCGAAACTTGGCTGCACAAAGACATTTCTGACGATTTCTTGATTCCGCCTTCGTACAAAATATTTCGTCGTGATCGACCTACTAGAGGGGGCGGAGTTGCTGTAGTAGTTAAATCTAGCATTGAATGCAATGCTCTAGATGCACTCGCTGATGTTGAATGTTTATGCCTCAAGTTGAACCTGTCTGGCACTGTTTTTCTTTTGTATGCTGTCTACAGACCCCCTGATTCATCACCTGATGTTTTAATTGCTTTACGAAATCACTTACGACAGCATAAAAAACACAAAATCATACTTGTCGGCGACTTTAATCTCCCGTCAATTAACTGGAACCGCTTATCTTACCATCCGGAATCTGCACGCAATGCCGATATCATGTTTGATATTCTTCTTGAAAACAACCTTGTTCAGATTGTTGAGGAACCCACGCGGATTGCCAATAACGCAGGTTCTGTACTCGATCTCGTGTTCTTAGATCGGTCCATCACTGATTACGATGTTTCTGTTGAAAAGGGCTTCTCTGATCACTTGCTGGTTTTTGTTTCATTTCCACTTCTTGTTAGTCATGTGAGGCATCAGTCTGGGCTCAAAACTGTGAAAAACTACATGCGTACCAATGATGATGCCATTTTGAATCATCTCGAAACAGAACTTGCTGTATTTTCTGAGAGTGATCCTTTAATGCTTTGGTTGAACTTTAAAAGTATTTGCCTTTACTGCATTGACCATTTTGTACCCAGTAAAGTTAAAAAAACGGCCAAACTTACCCCTTGGATGAATAGACACATTATTCACTTAAAACGTAAAGCTAAGCGTCTGAGAAACCGGTCACCTTCCTCGCATGCATTGCTCGAAGTTCGAACAGCACTCTTTGAGGCTGTTCAAAAGGCGAAAAACTTTTACTTCAACACCATCTTGCCGAACTTTATCAAAGATGATCCGCAGAAGTATTGGAATTACATTAAAGAGCGCAAGGTGCCAGTAAATAAAATTTCGCATAATGATAAAATACTAGATGATCCACAGGTTGTAGCCGACCATTTCAATACCCAATTTCATAGCGTGTTTTCCGTTACTGCTGAGAATCGTACCGCTGGCTCCTCGTTGAATTCATTTGATGTTGATCTTGTATCTTATGAGGGAGTCTTTAATATGTTACTCAAACTCAAAGCAAAATCATCACCTGGACCGGATGGAATACCCAACGCGTTCCTTCGCCGATATGCCGAGCCCTTAGCTAGATTTCTTGTAACAATATTTCAATCTTCTTTAAAAACCTCTTACATTCCTCATGATTGGAGATCAGCACGTGTAGTTCCCATACTAAAAAAGGGAGATCCTTTGTCAGTTTTAAATTACCGCCCCATATCTATAATTTCTTCCTGTTGTAAGCTCGTTGAGCATATTGTGGCCACCTGCATAACAAAAGTTTTAGAGGAGAATAACATACTATCACCACACCAACATGGTTTTAGAAAAGGTTTTTCCACCGTTACTCAGCTGGTTTCCGTTGTACATTTTTTAGCGTCCGTTCTCGACAGGGGTGGTCAAGTCGACATGATCTTTTTGGACTACAGCAAAGCATTCGATCGCGTTCCTCATTATAAATTAGTTCAAAAACTACATAGCATTGGTCTTCCCGATTTTCTTATTTCCTGGGTTTCCGCCTATTTAAACAACCGCACTCAATATGTCGAAATAAATGGGAAAGCGTCGGGCACTCTTCCGGTATCTTCAGGGGTACCCCAGGGCAGTGCCCTGGGGCCACTTTTGTTCCTCATTTGCATCAATGATTTAGTTTCAGTTATTAATGAACCAATAAAGGCAGGCTTATTCGCAGATGACTGCGTATTATATAACGATATTCATTCCTCTGATGATCAACTCGCGCTTAACGTAGCCTTCAGTAATATCCTTACTTGTATAAACTTTTTTTGCGCTACAAGTGAACAAAATCGACGAAGAAAATGGTACGGGACAACACAAGCGCGAACTAACAACTGTTTATTTTCACAGGATCATGACAAGATATATACACACAAGGAAGGGGAACACAAAAACAACAAAAAAACACGCATGCGTAAGAACTGTGTCAAGAGAGGATCTATGCTTGATCCGGTACACACGTGTCTCTAGGTCTGTTAGCCTCCTTGCCTTGAAGGAATGACACTTCAGCTTGTGTTAGTGATAATGAAGGAGCGCTAACACAGGTGTCAACGCCGGCGCGGTGCATCGCGAAGGCTTCGATAATTTCCCTTTCCTTTGAGTTGTGACATCGCGAGACAATCGTTGTGCAATCAAATTTTGGATGACATTGACACCTGTTGCAATGAGTGGCCATGTTGCCGGGGTGAGTGATCTGCCTGCAGTTATAGTTATGCTCGCGTAGTCGAGTGTTTATGCACCTTCCAGTTTGGCCGATATACTTCATTCCGCAAGAAAGGGGTACACAATAGACAACATCATTTTCGCATCGAATGAACTTGTTCGAATGGCTGACACTGCAAAAATTGCTGGACCGCTGTTCGTTGTTGTTGACTTTAAGGCAAAGTGAAATTAATTTGTTAGGAGCCGTGAAAACCATGGGTATGCCGAACCTGTTGGCGATTTTCTTTAGTCCATGAGAAACGTTATGAATGTATGGCAACACAACAGGACGTTCTTTTGTTTTGTCTTTTGGTTCGTCTATCTTATCTCTAGTCCTGAATCTCTTTAACAGCTTCTCTGCCAAGGAGGCTATCAGGGCATTCGGGTAATCGCTTTCTCTTAAAGGGGGTACTGACACAAAATTTCGCGGCCGAGACAGCCTGCGGGTTCGATTCCCGTGAACATGTGTACATCATCTGCAAAATATCAACAGCGAATATAGTTTAGAAGGTATTTTAAATTAATTTTGAAGTTTGCGTGAGCGATCGACTCCCCTCGCGGTAGCTCCCTCGCGGTAACACCATCAGAGGTGACCCTCGGTGACCTCCCTACTTCCCTCACGTGACCACGCTGCAACAAGTTATGATGACGTCATAGCGGCCATTTTCTTTTGCCGCGTTTGTTCCGCGAGTCCGTGGCCGCGGCGCACGCGTTGAAAGTTTTGTGTTTGGCGACACTGCTGTCCCGTTTCCTATTCGAAAGGACTTCTTGATGCAGACCGTGCGGAAGTGCGTCACAGTTCTGTGTGCTGACGTGATCGAGAGCTGCGCACGCTAGGTGGTGATAGTTGCACCCGGCGGCTTGTCGTTTTTCGAGCTCTCTGAAACCGAAACTGAAACTGGTCGGTAATGAGCAGCCTGTAATTAAATATCTGTCGCGCGCTGCAGCAAACGAGGTGCCGTGTTATCACTAACAGGCCCCTAGCAACACATTGCGGCAAAAAAACGCGAGACCAAAGTTTTTGTGTCAGTACCCCTTTAATCTGTCCACTTGGTTCATCAGGCTTCTAGCTACGGTATGCGCGCACGATTTTTGGCAACTATTGAGCAAGCCAGCGTACGCGACGCTCCTTTTAACCAATTTCGAATGTCCGGAATCAAAGTTCAAAATGCCTTTATCACCCCTAACCGCATATTCCCAGCATGTATGCCGTTCGCCCTCAAGAATCATGACATCCAGAAATTTTATTGCCCCATTAGCTGGCTGTGTTAGCGCTCCTTCATTATCACTAACACAAGCTGAAGTGTCATTCCTTCAAGGCAAGGAGGCTAACAGACCTAGAGACACGTGTGTACCGGATCAAGCATAGATCCTCTCTTGACACAGTTCTTACGCATGCGTGTTTTTTTGTTGTTTTTGTGTTCCCCTTCCTTGTGTGTATATATCTTGTCATGATCCTGTGAAAATAAACAGTTGTTAGTTCGCGCTTGTGTTGTCCCGTACCATTTTCTTCGTCGATTTTGTTCACTTGTAGCGCAAAAAAGTTTATACTATGTACAACCAACTGGCCCCCTACCCTGGCTCTTCTAGCATCCTTACTTGGTGTGATAAATGGGGCATGGAGCTTAACTCTGATAAGACAGTACTTCTTCGCGTCACAAAAAGACTTCGCCCCCCTTAAATTTTCTTATTCCATAGGTCTTAAACCTTTAACTGAGGTTTTCGAATATAAGTATCTCGGTGTCACTCTAACAAATAACTTATGTTGGAACACCCATATTGCTAACACATGTTCTGCTGCGCTTCGCAAGCTTTGCTTCATACGACACAAGCTTAAAAATTCACCACCACATGTTAAGCGTCTGGCTTATGAGCACCTGATCCGGCCTAAGCTTGAATATGCTTCTATTATATGGGACCCGTACACCAACGTCAATATTAACGCGCTTGAAAAAATCCAGCGAAAGGCTGTGCGATTTATTTTTTCTTTATACGGCTACCAGTTTTCCGTTACGTCATTTATGGAATCTAATCAGGTTGTTTCTTTGCAGTCCCGGCGCAAAGATCAGCGTTTAAAGTTTCTGTATTCTTTGTTTAATCGGAAGCTCGGACTCGACCCAGCACCATACTTATCTCCACTTTCATCGCGGGGCACTCGTCATACTCATCCACTTTCTATAACTCCTTATTTTGCCAGAACAAATGTATTTAAATTCTCATTCTTTCCGCAAACAATTACAGAATGGAATAACCTGCCACCTGACCAACTATTGTCCTTCGTACAGTCTAGTGCCTCCTCCTAGGTTACTATGTATACAGTCCCTTTTTTCCAGTTTAATTAGAATCGGTTCCATTTCATTCACTCGATGATTTGTTTCACTGTCACTGTAATCACAATCATTTATTTGTATTGCCTTTTCACCGCCTATATTACCAGAGCTTCTTCTTTCGGATTCTGCTAGTATTATTGGTTGTTATCCACCTTTGTTGTGCAAAGTTTTCATGCTTTTGTATTTTCACTCCTGCTTGGGCCATGTGGCCTGCAGTATTTCTGTAAATAAATAAAATAAAAAAAATTTCAGGCAGCAGCCTCTTTTCAACCTTTGTGAGATACTCTGTACGTACGGCATAACTAGCAGGTTCTTTTTTCTTATTGTCTCGAACATCACGATCACTCCTGTGAATCCTCCCACTCTAAACTAGTTAAAAGGGCTATCGCCAATTTATGTTTCTCAAATGCTGTGGCTAGGAGCTGCACCCATCAAATGCAATATAGCGTTGTTCAGCAGCAATACAGGCTCTGGTGGCAGGCTATCCTAAGACTTTGATCACGTACCACTGTGGCTGAATATTTGTTCATAGCATCTCAGATTGAAACACAGTAGTGATTGTGATGTTCGAGACCATAAGAAAAAGAACCCGGTGGATTATGCCGTACGTACACGATATCTCACACAGGTTGAAAAAGGTTGTTGCCTGAAATGATACCAGATTGGTCTGTTCCGCACCAAGCAAAACTTGCAGGTCTGTGTAAGAGGGTTGCGCAGCACTGGCACACAAAGCGGAGAATGCGACATCAAATATCAACTGCGCATGTGACACGTGTGGTGTATAGCATTCCGATTAGTTGTGATAAGCAATACATTGGACAATCTGGTCGATGTATTAACGTTCGTTTGCGGTAGCATGTAAATCTACCCTCTGGCACTGGTGGTAACCTTTCGCTACAATGTAAGCAGTGCGATTGTACACCCATTGTAGGTAAGGCTAAGACGCAGCATGAAAGATAAAAAATTGAGGCGCACCTTATTTGGAAACTTGGTCCAGAAAAATGTGTAAGCGCAGCTTTTGTTTCGTTTGTGACCAGGAAAGAGTGCGACTTTCTTGAACAGTCGTGACTTTCATGGGTAAGATTGGCACAGTGATCTAGTAGGGTGCTATTGCGCATGCTCTGTACGGACTTAGGAGGAGGTGTTTTTTTAAAATAAACGTCAGTTGTTAGTAGCCACCTCTGTGTTCAATGTCTCTGCTTCCGCCTTTCAGTTTTTCCTTTTTCGACATTTTAGTGGCTTTCTTAAAGTTAAAGTATGTGGCAACTTGCCCAACAAGCAACTCTTGAATGCCTTTCTTCTCTCCCCTTACTCACGACACATAAATTAGCTGAGGAATCCACTTTGCTAAAATATTTTTTTTCCTTTTTTACACCATTATCGTTGTTTAGACAAAGAAGGAATGGGATATATAGGTAAACTTACAATATGGAATTTTTTATGGCACAAATGAAAAAAAAAAGGACGACAAAGCAGGAAGTCATCAAGGGCTTGTCTACTGTTAGACACAACCTCATGAAATCAACAGTCAAGAAGTCAAGGAAGGCATAGGAGACATTATTTGTAGTCTTTTAACTGTAATGTAGTAATTGTGATATATGTATGTAAAGAAATTAAGGTGAATGAAAAAGACAACATGCCGCCCATAGGGAGCGAATGCACAACGTTCGTATAATGCGTCGGATGCTCTACCAATAAGCTTCAGCAGAGGTCATCCATCTGTCCACTTTATTGGGTACTATATCTGCGCATGTAAGTGTGGTAGTGTTAGCCAGTACTGCTCGCAGCCATGACTGCGAGTGTGGAACACACTTCTTTTTAATGTGATATAGTGTTAAAGAGCGCGTTTCGTAGAAATTCTAATGTCATTGGCGACGGTGGTGACATTGGTTGTGAGTGAAAAAATCGCCACTGTCCATGAGCAAAAGTTCAAAATAGATAAAAACAAATAATAATAAAAAAAAAACTCCCGCCTGAGTGATGATCAAAATCAGGTCTTCTGCATGCAAGCTGGTGTTCTATCACAGAGCTATGCCAGTGCCTGAAACTGCTTCATGAAAAAACAGAATGTCATGTAGTGAGAGGGGTCTGCTTGTAATGTTGTGTGGCAGAATCGTAGCATTGCACCAGGCTTCAAAACATGAATTGCGCAATGAGTGGGCAGTTTAAAGCTGCCCATCCATTAAAAAAGTGCGCAGGTGCTCCTGGCACCTTACAGATGCATAGCGGGCACTTCACAACCGTACTTGCAGTAGAAATTCTACGATACCTTCAAGCGGCCAATGTTACTCACGCAACGTTAATGTTCCCTTCCTTGCGGCACTGTTGAAGGTGGTGCACACGGGGCCCGATTACGGTATCATGTTCTACTCTTGAAGAAGAAGCTCAAGTGACCTCCTATTTTTTGCCGCTTGGTGCCACATAGTACGTGATTGTTTTACGGGTTGGCCACTGGCCGATAATTCCTCGTTATGAGTTAACATTCATTCATAGCGGGAGTCTTGTTCCAGCAGACTTACTGCCTTCAGGTAGTATGCGAGGGTTTGTTGATAAGGTGCCAGCCCGTTAAATGATCGGGTGCGACATTTCGCCAGGTAGCAAAAAAAAGTGGGTTCCACACTCGCAGTTGTAGCTACAAGCGGCTAAAACTCCCTGGTTTACATGCAGAGAAATACCCAATAAAGTGCACAGAGGGATGACCACTGCCTGAGTGCAATTGGTATATAGCTTCGAATGTGTTATCCAAAAGTTGTAGGTTTGCTCCCTGCGGGCAGCAAGTTGTCTTTTCGTACACTTTTCTTCTTTCCTCACTATTATAATTACTACACTATAAATAATGTCTCCTATACTTTCCTTGTTGCATGTTGGTTTCATGAGGCAATGAAAAAAACAGGACATGTACAACACAGATTGCAGCAGTCGTATAGTTTGTTTTGTGAACAGTAGGGCATACACTCACAATATTTTTCTCTTCCAGGTGTCTCCAAACACAATTGTGACAGCTACAAGACAACTATCACCACTAGGAAGGCTTTTGAGCTTGTCTCATGTGCTGCAGGAATAGCCAGACACAACTACTCTTTGAAGAAAATAAACCTCTTGAGCATTCTGTAGACAGATTACATAATAAGGAATCCTTTACACATTACTAAATCCTTATGCAGTGTGTAAAGGGACTGGGCATCATGGTATGGGTCAAAAGAGCAAAAAGACAAGTTAAGTGCCACGAGAAGAGGAAGAACACAGGCATTGGTGTCACAAGGCACATGCCAGCATTTGTTGCTGCTTGGTATTAGAGACCAGCTAGTTCTTGCTGGACGTTTAGTCCAGAGCCAGACAATGTATGACACGGAGCACCGAAGCCATGTGCTCTTGCTGGAAATCTGATTCAGAGACCAGGCGAGGTGGTCCGTCATACCAGGAAACCAGGTGAGGTGGTCTACTGTACTAGGGACCAGGCAAGGTGGCTGCTGTTCTGTTTGCTTTTCCAGGTAGCTGCTGTTCCATCTGTTGTTCCGAGTGGCTGCTGCTGTTTTGGGCTTTCTGTCGGTGGCAAGCATTGTAGCTGGGCTTACTGTGCTACTCGAGAGGCCACAGTGGAAAGGTAGTTTCTTAGCGCTGGTGTGGACGAGGACAAATAAGAAGAGACACTAGACACATGGGCGCTACTCACAACAATAAAGTTTAATCCTTGATCGCGTCGAACTATAGTGCCTTATGTGCCTTCCATTATGCCAACAAGCCCACATCGCCACCCTCGCCACAGTGGAGTCTTTTGCTGCCACTTCTGCAGCTCCCAGTCATGCTGTGCTGTGGGTAGACCCATGGTGACGTCCGCAAGTCAAGCAACTCTTCAACTCAAAGGATTCGTCGTGTGAATGGGTTCTCACCACAAAGACACGGAACGGCGAGAGGCAGTATTTACATTTGTACAAACATTTTATGTTACCAGTACCAATACATGATAAGCTACTTTCTTTTGAGTAATATTTGATGTGAAAAAATTTGTATTTTATTTATCTGTAAATATATATAATTTATTTGACTGAGTGCACTTCGGTTTCAATCGCGTCCTTGGTGAGTGGCTCTGGGCCCACACCATTATGCTTTCCATCACACTTAGGCGTTGTTTAGCGCTCACAGGTTGAAACTGTGCAACTTAAAACTAAGTTATCAATGCAATTTCATTTCTAGCATCTTCAGTTCGTGTCGTATTGGAGTAAATTCAACTTTAACACTCATATCAGAGGCAATATTACTTTTGGTGGCCAGATTTGTAGCAACATGACGCAGTTAACTCGAGCAATTTTGCATACCAGTCGTTATTCTGACGCAGACACTTGGGCTAGTTGGTGATAACTTGGGCGTCTGAACAAATGTAAAGGAACGCTCGTGTAAGGAATATATACATAGACGCCCTTCCTGTCTACGAGTCTCTTCCTTATTTGAGTGTTGCTTTGTGCTTGTGTTAATGTCTGCCATGTTTCAATCTGTGAGCACTGTACTGTCGGCCGCAAAAGTTTGCGGGATTTGCAGCGCTTGGCGGAGCGACGAAAAACTGCATCGCTGCGTCACCTACCGTGACGCGGCGGGTGTTGAGGTTATCGGCCTCAGTTGCTGGATCTTATCCGGATCCGGCAACTAAGGCCGATAGCCTCAACACCCGCCGCGTCACGGTAGGTGACGCAGCGATGCATTTTTCGTCGCTCCGCCAAGCGCAAATCCGCAAACTTGCGGCCACGAGCTGTATACATTCAGGCACAACATACGTACAAGGTCCAAAATATGTCCACGAAGGGATCCCATTCTGGATCTCCGGTGGATGTGC
>JALIZH010001511.1:0-18988 GCA_030522465.1 Rhipicephalus appendiculatus | reverse complement strand
CTCGCTTTATGGTTGTTATTGTTGCATGCATTTACCCCCACGTGTTCTGTTTAAAGCATCGGGACGATGCTTTTTCAGCGGGGGGCATTGTCACGCGCGTTTCTTATTTCACTTTTACTGTATTCGGTTTACGCCCACAAAGACTGTGAACAAACAGTGCCTGCAGTGTTCGAGAAGGTTCACGATTCTAGTAGATCATTTTGTTAAGATTGCGTGCAAGACGCGAACACCCAAGATTATTTGAGAGCTTGCGCGACGACTAGTGATAAGGCTAGAATGTTGGACGCTTGATTTATAAAAGCCGGCGCGTTCCAACGAAGTTCAGTTGATCGACGGCCGACGCTCTGTTCGCCGCTATCAGTGCCAGCGTGTATTGCTGTAATCTTACTTTCCGTTTACCGGCCACAAGTTCGGCCTAATAAACAGTTTCATCTTAGACACGTCGCCTGCTGCCTTCGTCGACGTCACGACCACGTGACATGTGCATTTTAAACGTTGGAGCGTCAGTCAGCGCCACCTGTTGCCATTACTGCGAGTGTGGAACACTCTTTTTGCCTGTAGGCGTCACGTAGCACGTTATCTTATTACGAGCTGGCAGCTGACTAATAATCCCTCGCATACCACCTGAAGGCAACAAGTCTGCCAGAACGAGACAGTCTTCAAAATTCCGTTCTGGATGGCTGTCTTTGTCACAGAGTAGGGACCATGAAACAGACTGCAAATAATATTCTGATGTGCACTCCACCAAGCGATGTGCCATGTTTGTCTAACAGTCCCTCAGATACATGCTCCCTACCTCCCTACCTTTCCTATATTTCTTCTCTCTCTCTCTTATTCCAACGATACCAGTTGGCCAAGCAACCACCAAAAAACCCTTTGAAATTGCAGATGGAAGCAAAAGAAAATGCAAAGGTTCATTTTCATTCATTCAAGTTTTCTCGCAAAACAGCTGATGTGACAGAAAGCTATAATTTTAATGTGAGGATAACCAATGTAGCAATCTTTTAACATGTTTTAATTGTGAGGGCTAAGCGTGAGGGCTGAGGCGTGAAGGCGGAGGCGTAAGGAACAAGGTAAAAAAAAGACTTTATTAACGCATGATGGCCCGCGTTCGAAAACGTGACCGTCCGCCGCGGCGGCGGTAGCGAGACAGTGAGCGGGAGAGTGAGTGTCCCGGCCCTCACTTGGGCTTGGTGTTGCATCGACGTAACAGTGCCGTAGGCGGCGCTAGTGATGAGCTGGGCACATGTGGGCGCTCACACCC
Organism: Rhipicephalus appendiculatus; assembly: GCA_030522465.1. NCBI lineage: Eukaryota > Metazoa > Arthropoda > Arachnida > Ixodida > Ixodidae > Rhipicephalus > Rhipicephalus appendiculatus. The sequence goes on along the minus strand of JALIZH010001511.1, from coordinate 17,724 downwards.
ACCCTAGTCTGAGTGCCCAAGTCTCGTGGTCAATGGGTTCTGCACACAGTCACACGTGCGATAACACACTCGCACACACATGCGAAAACACTGCAACTTCACTCGAGCACAAAGTCGTAGAGGTGTTTCGGTAACGATCGAGTGCGTTGGGGCCGTTGAGGCTGTTGCTGCTCTGTAGAGGCGACTAGGGCACTGCACGGGCCCGGGCCCGGCCCGGCCCGCGGGCCGGGTCGGGCCGGGTAAGTAATTGTTAGATCGGGCCCGGGCCGGGCTAGGGCTCATGAGCTTCGGGCTTGGCCGGGCCCGGGCCGGGCCTGGGCCTGGGTCAGGCCCGTATCAGGCCCGACTCTCATACACTGTCGGCAATGGCGCGCAATGCTGTTTGGCTTTGTTGTTTTTGGGCATTTAGCGTCCCGAACCTATTCAGGCTATCTGAGACGCTGCAGTGGAAGGCTCCGGGTAATTTAGACCACCTGAAGTGCATTAGCGTGCACTGAAATCACACAATACAAGACGTCGCGCATTTTGCCTCCGTCGGTATGTTACATATAATTTCTGGAAATTGTCTCATATATGTTCCCGCCATTATATTGAGTGAAACACGTACTTGGGTACCGTGTATCAAAAGAAATGGTATAGCTGAGCAGCACTGCGGCAAGAGTGAAGCAACGGTGCACTGCCCAGATTAGTGCATATAAGATGTGCCCATCGGCATGATGGGAAACATTTCGAGTATGCAGCTAAGCTCGCATGCCCGCCGTGCCTGCTTCCGCCTTCGTGATTCTGTAGACCGGTCAACGCGACTACGAAGATACGCATTCTCGGTCGAACACAAAACTACGAGACACGCAACAAACGCAACGAATTTTAAAAGACCGAGGATAGACAGAGAGAGGAGGCGTAGGCGCCGAGCTACCACGGCGCCCGTCTCCGTTGGCGAGCCTTGGCGCCCCAGCGGCGCCGAACGCGTGATATGTACAGTCGTCAGCAAGCTTAACACGAACGCTACGACGCGTGACCTGGACTACTTTGACTGATGCCAGCCGTGATTCGCTTGGCGCTGTTGCCGAGATAATACCTCGGTATGCTTGGATAGTATGTCGGCATGTATGGGTAACATATCTCGGCAACAGAACCCAAAGCTACACGGCGCTAGCGTCAATCAAACTGTTTCAGGATACCCCCGCTGAGCGTTCGTGTTAAGCTTGCAGACGACTGTACGGCTCACATGGCAGCGTCTTCATCACGGAAGCCAATCACGCACGCTTCACGAGAGTCACGTGATTCCTGCAGAAATATCAACTCACTCTCTCTCTGGCTCGACATTTGAAAAGGGGCCAAGTGGATAACCAGAGTCACGGTGCCGAGTGTAGTTCTGCAAATATGTAAGTGAACTGCTCGTTATATTAAGAAAACCTCAGCGTCACCGAGCGTTATTGACGTCGATTACACTGTTCATCGGCACCACCGGCTCTTCAACTGGGCTTGATTTCATAGCCTCATGAGTTGCTAGGGCTACTTCATCAGTCGATGACATAACTGGAATTGACTCTGAGGTAAGTTAGCAGTTTTTAAGCTTTCTTCGCTCTACTACAGTCGCAAAGCTTTACTATCACGGATGTACAGTGCGAAAGGAAAGTCCAGGACACTCATTTTAAGTTTGTAGACAGAATGTCGTCGTGTTTCGTCAGTTCACTAACTTCCTCATTTCGGTTTAATACGTCCGACTGAATTGCTGTGAATGGGTATTGGTTTCGCGCCTTGTACACTTTTTTCTTTCTTTTTGCATTTTTGCTTTCTATTCCAGCTGTCTTACCGAGAGCCTCTTTTGTAAGACGCAGTGCTAAGGTGCCGTACGTTACCACGCGCGCTTTCGTATTAATCTTGCGCTTTGTAGTGACTTTTCTGTTGCAACACACAAATACAGTTAAAACTCGATTTAACGAATTTGAGGGGAGCCGCGATTTATTTCATTAAATCGAAAACTTCGTTAAACCGAAGACGGCATTTCGCGGTTACTTAATTCGGTACATTCGATTATATGGTGTAGCGGCATCCAGAAAGCTACCATGGCATCATATTTGCGTAGCGTAAAGGCGCGAAAAATGAAATAGCGGCCTTAGGAAACGACCGCCACTTCCAGGGTGTATGAAGCAACAAAAATTGTTAGCTTAAAATAAAGTTGCTTCTCTCAATAAAGTTGCTTCTCTCTCTGTTACCTCAACAGTAAGGGCCACAGGTGACAACATATTTATTTCCCAGCAAAGAAGTCGCTGATCTTGGCTTGCTTGCGTTTTGTTAGCAATGGCCACGCAGTTTAAATTGGACAAAGGTGTTCCGCGATCTTGCCGTTTGCTCGCAATCAATAACTTCTGGGGCGTTATCTAAAAATAGACAAAGAATGATCAATTCTCTATCTCATTTTCCAAAAAAAAAAAAGTTTGTTAAATCGGGACGGATCTCGAAATTTGTTTCGTTATATCGAGTTAGTCAAAGTACGGGACCATACGGGTGTCTGAGGGGGAATCGGGGTGTCATCGTTAAAGATCAAGAATATTCTACTAAGGCCGCGCTAGAAGGCATTCCCGCGCCTACACGCACACGCACCTAGGCATTCGTATGTGTTCTCGTAAGTGCGACTTGCTCGCGAGCTGCATGTTTCAGGTTTGTTAAGTTATAGTTTATGCGGCTCTTTCTCCACCATCCTCTTATCTATATTTGGGACAAATAAAAGTTCGTTTCATTGACTGATGGATTTATTCGTTTTAATTTTATGTAAGGAAATTAAGAAAAATATTCAATTGGCCCGGCTACAGATTTTTAGGCAACCGTAATATGACCTTACTATTGGACTCCCCTGCGTCACGATTTGTTTTCGGACACGGCGAGTTTAAGGAGAGTGACAAGTTATGCAAGAAAGGTGTACTTTCTTCCTCCTTTAGTCGGAACAAGCGACCCAGCCTGGCGAACCTAGTAGTAGTTAGAGCACGTTTTTTTCTCTCCCCTCGTTCCATTGCGCAATAAACCAAGTTTGCAGGATATGTTCTGCTCTATTTACTCAATAGTCCCAGCTTGTCAGCAATTAATGTAAGCTCGACTATAAATGTCCGCTGTTTTTCCATTTTATGTGGGCGCTGTATGTTGTAGTCGTTCTTTGAAATGCAATAATAACATTGCATGGTTAGTTCTGCGTGCATGGACAGCCAGCTGTGCCTCCTCATATATCCCCCCTGCAATTCTTTCGCAAAAGTGTTACGGGCGTAATTAACCGATGGTAAACACAGTACCAGTGAAAATCGTGACACTGTCATAAGTTCTCACAACACTGTCCAGGAACCATCTTGTGCGTGGCTGGTATCTTCACTATAAGCGAAGATTGGACAGCGCCTCGTTTATGCTCAAAAAATAATTTTTTGAAATGGGCCGGGCCGGGCCGGGCCGGGCCGGGTCGGGCCGGGCCCAAACCTTTCGGGCCCGGGCCGGGTACGGGCCGTATTTAAAAACACCGGGCCGGGCTCGGGCGGGCCTGAGCATGGCGCTTTCGGGCTGGGCCGGGCCCGGGCCGGAAACAGCCGGCCCGTGCAGTGCTCTAGAGGCGACATTTGCCCCTGAGGCGGGTGTGGTCTCCACATGGACGAGGGGTGGTCGGTCAATCACCGGAGAAAGTGGTGGCACATAAGGCTTTAGCTGGGACACGGGCGCCGTTCGTGGGAGGGAGTCTGCCAAGAAGGCCTACGTTGCGCGAGGTAGGGCGATTGAACTGTTGACAACACTGACAGGATGACACATAGCTTGCGACCGATCGTTCCATGTCCGGCCACCAATAACGATCCTGAACATTTAGCATCATACGCTTTATGTCAAAGTGCCCTGCACCATCGTGTAATGCTTGCAGAATGGCGGGACGCAGTTTGGACGGAGCTACTACTGCATATGTTCCCGATGACAGTCGGTGGTATAAGATGTCAACTATCTTGGTGAAGCATACCAGTGAAGTGACCAAGATCATCATCATGGCGAGCAAAAACAGCGTTGTGCTTGGCCATATACCTTTTATGACTGACCGCTGACTTAGAGTCAGCTGGCTGCCAATGCAGGCCTGATGGAATGTCAGGAGGAATGTGCTCGAGCAGTGTCCGAGGCGAGGGTGTTGGACACTAGAGGGGCACTACTTCAGGGCAACGTTTGTGCTGCTAACGCTTGCCATGGTGGTTGCTCTGGCGATGGCAAAGGATCACGTTGCAGGCAGTCTTTGGAACTGGGCTTGGCTTCAGGAAAAAGGACGGACCTTGTCGGGATCACCGCATTTGCCATTCTTGGGACTAGTTTTTGGTTTGCGGTAATGGTGATATTCGTGGCTGTATGCTGCGACTGCGTTGGTTTCGGTAGGTCGAAAATAAGACGTGCTTGTGCTGCTGAGAACCAATCCTCACCAAGAATGAGGGGGAGCACATTATCTTCTAAAACAGCTGCTTCAGCAACTCCTGTGGCTGGGCCAATGGAATATTTTAAAAAAAATGCAGCACCAACAGGCAGCACTGTGCTTCCTCCTACCACAGCCAGAGGGGGGCTCGGTCCATGGGATGATCATGCTTGCAGGTACACGGGCTTTAGCGATTAGTGTCACCTTGGATCCAGAGTCAGGAAACGGTTCGCACTCACCGACTCCACTATGAATTGCGTTGAAAAAGGGGTATTGCTGCTGTGAGCTGGCCAGTGTAACGGGAGCACTGTGCAATGCAGGAGGCTGCTGTGTCTTGGGCGTGGTTGGAGGCGCTGACTGTAAGCGGCTGGTGCGTGTAGGGCACTTAGATGCCAGATGCCCCAAGGCTTGACAGTGGTAGCAGACAGCTTGAGACAGATCTTGGCCGCTACGAAAAGCTGGAGCACCGTACTGCGCCGAAATAGCTGCATAAGTAGCTTCTTGTTGCTCGGCGGGCAGCTCAGAAATGCGTGTCCTTGATGTGGCCCCTCGGGTGGACTGTGGTGGCGCTGGTTCTGAGCGAGGCTGCTGACGCTCTGCAGGCTTAGTGGCGCGAAAAGGTTGCGACGGCGGCAACACAGATCCGGCAAATGGCGAAGGGCGTGCTTTGGCGCGCAGATGTTGTGCACTCTTGTCGAGGCTAGTGCAGGTTGAAATGAAATCCACTACCGTGGGCGGCCGGTTGGCTGCTATGGCAGCGACGATGTAAATCTTTTGTGCATCAGAGAGGTAAACAGGGCAACGCTCAATGATCCTCAACTTAGCAAAGGAATACTGGTGCAAGCTTTCTGATGGGGCCTGGGCTACCCTCATGACTTGCGCTTGCCACTCGATGATGGGACAATTCAGTAGAAAATGTGTCCTTCAGGGAGGCACTCCACGTGGCCCAGGTGCTGTACTGGTTGCCAAACGCGAGATGCCAATCTCGCACCGTGCCTTTGAGCTTGCTAGCCGCGATCAGGCGTGTGGTGGCGTCGTCCCAGGATGCGAGCTGCTGCACTCGTTGCACGTCGTCAAGCCTATCTTGACACTTTGGCTGTGCGAACCGGGCAAACTGTGGAATGGACGATGAGAGGTCGGGCAGTGTCGTCACCGTCGGTTGCAGGGCCAGGTAGCTGCTGGAACAGCAAGGCGAGGCTCTGTAGAGTGGCTGCGTCCAGCGTCAAAGGCGTTGCAGCGGTCGGGACAGATTCATTCGTTTCAACGGAGGGCGTAGCTTCACGCTGCTCCTGAATGTCGGCTTGCACACGCTGAACAATCTCCTCTTTCGAACCTGTGGTGTCCAGCTGTCGACGGGCCAATTCTTACGCGTATGAGGTCGACGCCGAGGCGCGACATTGTCACCGGGTGGAGATTCTGCCACACAATTCCCGGCATGACTTTCCGCAGAGCCGGCTACACGCAGAGGTTGACACACGAAACACACTTGCTCAGTGAGTCCACCAGCAAGCGCACGCAGGCGCGCGCATGGAAGCGAGCGTACAGCGAGGAATGTTCGGGCGGTGAACAAAGACAGGAATGGCGGACTGTCTGTAGCAGGGCAGAGGTTGGTTTGCTTACCGACGCGCTGGCATTATGGCGTAGCTGCGTGGCTGCACAGAGGCTCCAGCGTCGACTGCGCTAGATGTGAGGGCTGAGCGTCAGGGCTGAGGCGTGAAGGCGGAGCCGTCAGGAACAAGGTAACAAAAAGACTGTTAACGCATCATGGCGCGCGTTCGAAAACGTGACCGTCCGTCGCGGCGGCGGTAGCTAGACAGTGAGCGAGAGAGTGTGAGTAACAGTGCCGTAGGCGGCGCTAGTGATGAGCTGGGCACATGTGGGCGCTCACATAATCACCTTGCATTCTTTAGCAAGGTATTTAGTTTTATCCTACAGAAATGTGTCCGTGGGTAAGCGTGAAATCTCCAGTACTACTCATTTGAAGCAGTGAAACTGCACGTGCATTGCAGTGCAATGCTTATAATAATTGTGCAAGTTTGCTTACCTTTCACCATCTCCACCTTTTCTGGGGTTGCCTAGAGTTTCACTAGGCCCGTGGAGAGCCTACGGCATGCCTGACCAGTGAGGCCGCGCTTGGACAGCTTCAGCAGCTGGCCAGAAGTGACGCACCAGCTCCAGGCAGAACCTTCCATCGTTTGTGTTTGTCATAATATGCTGCCATTTATGGAGCGGCATAACGGGGTTTTGGCCAACTTTGAAGCCCCTGAAGATTTATTAAACGAGAATTACTCATTATAACAGAAATCTTGGCTGCTTAGAGCTACGAAACGATCAGCAGGAAGGAAATATGCACACACAAAAGTAACCTTTAGAAGAAAATTGTAATTACCCATATACTATTGCCACGCGCGTTTCGTATTTTCACTTTTGCTCTATTCGGTTTTCGCCCACAAAGACTGTTCAGCAATGCTCAGCGCAAACCACGCTTCATTGTTCGAGCAGCTTCGCGATTATTGTACATCGTTTTGTTAAGATTGCGCGCAAGACGCGAATACTCGAGGTAATTCCAGAGCTTGCACGACAACCAGTGATAAGGCTGGTATATTCGATGACACATGTATAAATGCCGACGCGCTTCACTGCTTGTTAATTTATCGACGGTCGAAGCTCCGTTCGCCGCTATCAGGGCTAGCGTGAATTGCTCTAATCTGACTTTCCGTTTACCGGTCCCAAATAAACAGTTTCATCTTGGACATATCGACTGCTGCATTCGTCAACGTCACGACCACGTGATATTTGGTGGAGGTGCTGCTTCTTTCATGTACCGGACGCCCCCATCAAGCCGTGAAACCAGCCCAAATTGTGACTAAGACACCTACCGCATCACGGACAGTCGAGCCAGCCGCAGACTAAAAGGACACGTACTGAGCAAGGACTCCTACCGGACAAGCCAAAAGCCACGGCGACGAAGACGACAGGCACGATGGCGGCCGCTGTGTCCCCTACAACGATCGTGATCCAGCCACCGAGAGAGCTACCGACTTTTCATGGATCGCCAAGCGAGGACCCCGAAACCTGGCTAGAGACCTACGAACGAGTCCCGACCTTCAACAACTGGTACTCCGACGAAAAACTGCGGCGCTCCTATTTCTACCCAGAAGGCGCCGCGAGGACGTTGTTCGAGAACCGAGAATCCACGTTTACAAACCTGGGATATCTTTCGGACGACGTTCCTAAACACGTTCACCAGCGTGGTCTGCAAGGAAGCGGGACGCAGCTATGCTGGAGACTCGTGTGCAGCTGCCCAATGAAAGCATTGCTGTCTACAGGGATTAGATGAATCGCCTGTTTCGACACGCCGACCCCAGTATGCTCGAAGAGAAGAAAGTCAGGGTTCCGAATGCGGGGTGTGAAACAAGAACTCTTCGCTGGCATGAAAAGAAACCCGCCGAAGACGGTCACAGAATCTGCTTTCGAAGCCTCGGCAATTGAGAAGACGCTCGAGATGCGTACACGGCAATAGAACCGCAGCTTTTCGGCTACAAGATACGGCGACATATGATCGTTAGGGACCGCTGACCTGCGGGAGACGATCCGAGTGATCTTGCAAGAGGAGCTGCGAAAAATTCTACCTTCAGCGCAGCCTCAAGTGGATTCCATCGCTGACGGTCGCAAGCGAGGAGATCCAGTAATGACTGGGCGTTCCGCAGCCTCCAGAGCTGCAAGCCATGAGCTATGCTGCTGCAGGCCCGCCGTCACGCTCCTCCAGTCCACGCCAAGACGCCGCATCGCCGCAGTACCGTTACCAGACACCGCCGCCACCACCACCGACGCTATACCGCCCACCTGCCGGCCAGCCAACGCTCCGAGGAATACCGACGTTTGGCGCGCCCCCTGACCACCATCCACTCTGCTACCACTGCGGCGAGGCCGGCCACACATACCGCCGTTGCCAGTACCGACAGATGGGGCTACGCGGTTTCCCGTCAACGCGCCTCGTCCACAGCGGGGTGAACGACCACAAGACATTGCCGACTACGTCGCAGGAGCTCAGTGGATACACCGACCACCTTCCCGCTCGCCGTCGCCCGGCCGCTACATGTCACCGCACCAACGGCAGTACACCGACCCAAACCGGGGCCGGTCGCCTAGCCCGTATCCGGGAAACTAAGGGGCAGCAACCGATGGAGGTGCGGTTTCTGTACGACGAAATGCCGAAGATCCTCCGCGGCCGCCGACGACGACAACGCGACGAAACCTACAGAACACGACGCGAAGCAGACGAAGCTCTGCTGACGAAACGTCGTGGGCTGACGAAGACGTGACGACACAACATGGAAGCAGAGCAACATTTCGACGCAGCCATGATCCGACGCCGCGACCCAACCGCAACGCACGACGACGAACCAGCGACCTCGACGTAATATTCGACGACCACAACGTCACCGCTCTCGTCGACACTGGAGCCGACTATTCCGTCGTCGGTGGGCCTTTCGCGACGAAGTTGAAGAAAGTGAAAACTGCTTGGCAAGGCCCTAAAATACGGACCGCTGGAGGTCATCTAATAACGCCGGCCGGTGTTTGCACAGCAAGAGTCACCATCAATAACCGGACGTATCCCGCCAGCTTTCTAATTCTGCAGCACTGCTCCAGGGATGTGATACTGGGGATGGACTTCCTAAGTCAACACGGCGCCGTCATCGACCTGAGGTCTGAGTCGATTACACTGACTTCAGAAGAAAAAGCGTTGCCGCCCCACACGGCGCCGGAGAATCATGCCTTGAATGTAATAGAAGACCAGGTCACCGTTCCGCCTCTCTCCAGCGTCGTCATTTCCGTCGGCACCGAAATACCCGTTAACCTTGAAGGCGTCGTCGAGGGCGATCAGCACCTGCTTGTGAACCGTCAGATTTGCGTCGTAAGAGGCACCGGCGAGTTGCGTGATGGCAAAGCAAAGGCACTGCTGACAAACTTCAGGCAACGAATATAGGCACCTTGAGATGGGTACGACGGTCGCCAACATTGAGAAATTGCGTGGACGCAGAAATGTTTTCGCTCTCTCCGATGCTACTGAACCTGCTTCGATGAATCGACATCCCCAAACAGAGTCCGACGTCAATACGCGCCTCCCGAAGCACAATCAAGACCAGCTCAAAACTCTGCTCTCGTGATTCAAGGACTGCTTCTCGTCGTCGCCAAAAATTCGACACACCCCAGTTGCGAAACATCGCATCCCAATAAAAAAACTCACAGCATATCCACGGAGTGAATCATGATGAGCGGGCGAAGACCCGGAGGTTCATCGGTAAACCGTGAATCCTTCGTAAATTTTCCCCAGTCGATCATAATGCAAAGACGTGAGTTGAGTTGAGTTGAGTTGAATAAACTTTATTTGCCCAACGGTTGTGCCCGGGGCCTAGGCTACCAGGGATCCACCGTTCGAGGAACATCTACCGAGATCCTCGGCGACAGCCCTGGGCCGCTGGACGGCCCACTCTTGGTCCTGCAGACCTCGCTGAGGAGGGCGGCTTGCCATCGCTCAGCAAGGCGCGCCACTTCAGAGGGTCCTTCAGCTAGCGTCGTACGTAATCGTGGCCTCTCGTCCCTTGCGCATTCCCAGAGTACATGAGCCATGTCTGCCCGTTCGTGCTCGCACCACGGGCAGCCACGAGACGGGTGCAGCGCGGGACACAGGCGGTGCAGATGGTAGGGGTTGGTAAAAGTGCCCGTCGGCAGTCGCCTCAGGTCCACCGCCTGCGACCTGTCCAGGCGCACGTGGGGTGCCGGATACTTCTTGCGGTCTTTCCTATAATGTCCAAGCACCTCGTGGTATGTGGCCGGGACTTCTTCGGCATAGCAGTCGGCACACCTCTGTTTACTTGCGTCGTCTGCCCCAACTTCGGTTGCCGCAACAACGGAGGTGGTGGTGGTGGCAATAACGGCGGCGCCGGAGCCTGTGGCCATCGCCGTTCCTCCGCTGGGGTCCCTCCCAACAACGGTGGCGGCTGCTCCTGCGTCGCGTTGGGTGAGTTGCCTCGCGAAGAGGTGGGCGCGCTCGTTGTGATTGGGCGGGATGGTCGTAGGTCTTCCGTTGTTTGCGTTGCTGCTGTTGCTTTTACGGCTGTTGGTGGTGATAGCGGCAATGTCCCCCATGTGCGCGGGGAACCACTTGAGGGCCTTGTCCGTAATTTTGCCTGACACGAAGTCCCCAGCCCTGGCGTTGAGCATGCGAGCCACCTCCTCTGACACCAAGCCTTTAGTATAGTTCCGAATCGCTGATTTGGAGTCACTAATAATCAAGGCGTCGTCTGCACCTCCGTGGAGTATCGCGAGGGCTATGGCCATCTCTTCCGCAGCTTCGGCCGACGGCAACCTTGCCGAAGATGTGACCCAGATCTTTCCCGTCGTATCCACGACCGCCATGGAGAAGGCAGGTGCCGCCGCCGTCGGCCGGACTTGTCCCTGATGTTGCCGCTGACGCTGCCGCCGTTGTTGTTGTAGCAGTAGTATTTATTTATTTATTTATTTTTTTACCCTCAGGGTACAGAGTACATTTCAGAGGGGAACGGGCAATGTACAATAATAAAACAAGGAATACAAAGCACATGTCACACAAATATAGCTACTGATTGAGGCACAAAAATGAATACAACTGACAACTTCATAAAACGTAATAATAAAGTAAGAAATGAACAATATTTTTATTTTTATTAGATGGTGAAGGCAATAAGCAAAATAAAGTAATTGTTGAATAAAACATAAGAGGCGCTAATTAGGTAATGATTGTTTTGAGGATATGCTTAAAATTAATGGAGTCAATGATGCTTGTTACCGATGCAGGCAGGGAATTCCAATCATTATAAGTTCTTGGGAGATATGATTGGGCATATGTTACTGTGTGGCAATGGGAGACTGTGACCTTTTGTTGGTGATTGCGACAACGAGAAATGAAGGGAGCAGGTTCGATTAATCGGGAACGAAGGATCGGATTGTGATAAAAAAAATTTATGAAACAGACAAATGCGAGTGTGCTTTCGGCGGGCAGCTAGGGGGATCAGATTTAGAGATGCCTTCATTTGGGTGACACTAGCTGAACGATGGTAATTAGCCAAATTAAACGAGCTGCACGCATCTGAAATGATTCCAACATGTGAGATAATGTTACCTGATCAGATGAAGCGTACTTTAGTGACGATGGAGCAAGAAAGAAGTTCCTTCGAAGGTAACCCAGTGTTTTGTTAGCTTTGGATGTTATATGCTCCGTATGTAATTTCCAGGACAGAGTGCTAGTTACGTGGACGCCCAGGTACCGGTAAGATATTACACTTTCGAGGGGGGTGTCTATGAAGAAAGTAAGTTGGACAAGTTGCATTCGACCGAGAAATCCTCATAGACTTGAATTTTTAATGTTTAGTTCCATTTTCCAAATATGACACCAATGAAGTATGTTATTGAGATCAGCTTGCAGAAAATGAATATCATTGTCATTAGATATTTTACGATAAATTACACAGTCATCAGCGAATAAACAAATTCTGGAAAGTAGCAGTAGTAGGTAAGTCATTTATATAGATTAGGAATAGGAGAGGGCCAAGTACTGATCCTTGAGGAACCCCAGAACCAACCGGTGCAGTGCTAGAATTAACGTCGTTAGTGCTAACAAATTGAACACGAGAAGAAAGAAATGCACGAATCCAGTTAAGAGCTGCCGGATCAATTTTTAGAACACTTAGTTTATATAAAAGCAGTGAAGGGTTAACTTTATCAAACGCTTTAGCAAAGTCAAGAAATATACAGTCAGTTAAAGAAGCAGAGTCCAAAGAGAAATGCAAATCGTTTGTAAAAGAAATTAGTTGAGTATCACAAGAGAAATATTTTCGAAAGCCATGCTGAGTTGAAGAAAAGAAGGTATTATCCTCAAGAAAATTAACAAGATGAGAAAAGATTATATGTTCCATTATTATACATGATATACATGTGAGAGATATGGGACGATAGTTAGATGGATTATGTTTATCGCCGCCTTTATGTACTGGAATAATGGCAGCAGCTTTCCAGTCTTCAGGTAGTACACTGTCATGATGAGATTGTCAAAATATGCATTTCAGGATGATAGGAACTGTATTCTTTGGTGTTCTTTAAAAATTTGCTATTAATTCTATCAATACCGTGAGAAGACGTTAGTTTCAGGTTATCGATAATCGTGACGATGCCATGCGAGTCAAACGAGATGGCATCCATTGCGAAATGATTGTATGATTGAAGCTCAGGACGTTGGGTATCATTAGATGAAGAAAACGACTTAATGAATGTATCGTTTAGTACAGTAGCACAAAGATGGTCTGGAACAGGATTTCCAGTGGGTGCAAGCAATGACACTTTACTGGTGTTAGCTGGTTTCATTATACTCCAGAAGCGGTTGAGGGTTAGTCTTCAAAATGTTCGGCAGGGTCACGTTGAAGAACGAGGATTTAGTAGACTTTAGTGCTCGCGAATATGCTGAAGAAGCTGTCTTGTACGTTGTCCAGTGGGCCGGTTTAAGTGAATACTTCGCGATTCGAAAAAGCCTTTTTTTTTCGGTTATAAAGTCGGTTTAAGTATCTGTTATACCATGGAGCTTGGTTATTGGAGTACACCCGGCGGAGAGGGATATGGAGATGAATCAGCTCAGACACTTTATTTCGGAACAAACACCAATTAGTTTCTACTGAGCGCTCGAGATAATCTGGTAAGAAAATGTCGAAGAAAGAGCTTAGTTCATTATTAATGGCTGAATAGTTACCCTTGTTATAGTCTCTAATGTTCTTGGAGCGCTTTGCTGATGGTGCATGCAACAAATCGAACGTGAAATGCAAAATGTTATGGTCGCTCAGGCCAGGCATGTGCAATACGGGCGACGTGACAGTCTCTGATGACGTTAGTACTAAATCTATGAGGGAAGAAGAAGTTTGAGTAACACGCGTGGGTGAGGTGACAATTTGTGATAAACCAAAATCCATGCAGGTGGTGATAAAGTTGGTTGGCCTCAGCTGTCGGTGGGTATCAAAATGGGCATGCGTGCAACCAATCAATGTTCGGGTAGTTGAAGTCCCCCATTAGTATGAGTTGTGCATTAGGATAACGAATGGTGACTTGATGTAGACAGTCATGCAAGCTATCACAAAATGACGTATCGCTTGAGGGGGAGCGATAGCAGACGCCAACAATCACTTTCTTGAAATTTACGTTCAGGCAGCACCACACAGATTCAATATTCGAAATAATTGGTATACAGCAGCAATCAAAGCGCTCGTCCACAGCCAACAAAACACCACCACCCACTCTGTCAGCGCGGTCACTGCGGTAGACTACATACATTTTATCACAATGAAACAATTCGGTGTTAGATATCTTGCTGCTGAGCCATGTTTCAGTCAGTGCGATGAGGTCGGCTTTCAGGTCGTTAATTAAGGTACATAACTCATCCTTCTTGCGGTAGATACTACGAATGTTACTATATAAAATAGAAAATTCTGATCTCGAGCGAGTAGCACCGTTTCCCCCTCACGTGTCCCTATCGATCTTTATGCTGCAGAAGGCGGCCAGAACGAAGTGTTCGAGGGGGTGTACCATGCGAATTCGATGCAACCTTCGAGATACTGATCTCAACAATGGTATCATCTGTATCGTTGTAAGCGAAGGATTTACCGCCAGCATGCAGTTTTCTGTACCCAAGTTTATATGGCGTACGCAAGCCTTTCGCATATTCTCTTAGCTTTTTTTGAATTTCGCGCGTGGCGGGGCAGAAATCCTCACTGAGAGCAAAGCCACTATTTTTAAGCAAGGAACACTTAGCAAATACGGTTTCCTTGTGCTTGTATGTAGCAAATTTGACAATGATCGGCCGTGTTTTCGTTTTCATAAATCGACCGATCCTGTGAGCGCGTATAATGCTATCACTGTTTAGGCTCAGATTCAGTTTATTATTAATGACGCTCAAAACTTTAGCTTCGGAATCAGTATACGCCTCGTTTTCGACCTCTGTTATGCCATAAAAAAACTAGATTATCGCGTCGAGAACGATCCTCTGCGTCGTCTAGCCGATGGCGCAGCGCGCAGGCTTCAGACTCAAGACGAATAACTTTATCATGCAGCTCATTGAAACCGGCCTCCCATTGCTGAAGTGATGTAGTCTGACCTTCAACAGCTTCTAGCCGGGCCTTTATAGCAGATATGGCTTGAAAAGTGCTTTTCTGCTGGTCTTTTAGCTCAGACACCGTCTCAGCAACTGATTTTTGTACCGTTTCCATTCTGATTGATCGCTCATTTAAATCTTTGACAGTTTTAAGAACTTCCGCGAGAGCAGCCGATGATTCATTAGGACCCGGGTTGCACTCAACATCCCCACACAAAAGCAATAGCAGCGAACAAAAAAGGCTCTAACAATGCTTCAGGGCATGGAAGCATGACTAGAAACGGATCATCTGATTTTAAACAATAGTAAGGTAGTTGGGACTGGTAACCAACCTGCAGAATGCAGAACAGCGTGCGTGAGCCTCCCATCGCTCTTGTGCCTCCAAGCCCATTGAGCGGCGACTGCGCAGCACTCGGTTTTCAACGGGGCGTTGGCGGGTCTGTCGATGTTCCTGCAGCTGCCACGAGTTGAGGTAGAGCACGATAAGGCAGGAAACCTTGAAGCTGGTCGTGACTACAGGAATTCAGCCACTGCAATCCAGGTGAAGTGGCATTGCTGGACACCTCCGAGGCTGTAGGTCCAATGGCGAACGCACCTGTTGAAGGCACTTGCGAACAGTTTCCGCAGCCAGCAGCACCAACGACTAACTGCAGAATGCAGAACAGCGTGCGTGAGCCTCCCATCGCTCTTGTGCCTTCAAGCCCATTGAGCGGCGACTGCGCAGCACTCGGTTTTAAACGGGGCGTTGGCGGGTCTGTCGATGTTCCTGCAGCTGCCACGAGTTGAGGTAGAGCACGATAAGGCAGGAACCCTTGAAGCTGGTCGTGACTACAGGAATTCAGCCACTGTATTCCAGGTGAAGTGGCATTGCTGGACACCTCCGAGGCTGTAGGTCCAATGGCGAACGCACCTGCTGTAGGCACTTGCGAACAGTTTCCGCAGCCAGCAGCACCAACGACTAACTGCAGAATGCAGAACAGCGTGCGTGAGCCTCCCATCGCTCTTGTGCCTACAAGCCCATTAGTAGTGGTGATGGTGTTTGTGCCTCCAGTTCGTCTCGCCCGTTCTGTTGTAGCGGTGGTGGCTGTGGTCGTCCCCCGTCGCCGGTCGCCGGCGGACCGTGGGTACCTGGCCGCATGCCACGAAGAGGACGCCCTCTCGACTTCCCTGTTCCTTCAGGATCGCTACCGCTCTGCATTTGCGTCGTTGCAAGTCGTGAACGGGGTGCATGTTCCTGGGGATGTTTTCCGTCAGTATGGCGTCCCTGACTTAAGGTAGCAATGATTCCTTCAGTCCCCGCGCTTCGTGATATCGAATCCCGAGCAGGTCGAGAATGCGTCTTCCTGTTTTGGTGCCCGACAGCCTTTCGAACTGTGCGATCCTCTGCGCCTCGGCGATCTCATCGAGCGTGTTGTGCATGCCCACCTCGAGGAGCCTATGGGTTTCTGCGTACTGGGGCACGCCTAGGGCTGTCTTGAACGCCTTGCGGATCGCCACGTTCAGCTTGTCGGTTTCGCTCCTGTTCCAGTCGGCGTACGCGGTGACGCACGCTATGTGGCTCAGCGCATACGCATGTATGAGCTTCATCACGTTGTGTTCCTTGAGCCCGCTTTCCTGTTTTTCGCTACCCGTCGCCCCGCCAGGTGCGTGGCGGCGGCCACTTTCTTCTGCAGTCTCGCTAACCAGCTCGCGGTTGGCACCGTTCGTTTCCAGCCATATACCGAGCCCTCGTATCTTGGGCACCGTCGGTATGCGGGTCCCCTCCCTCGTCGTGACGTGAATGCCCAAACGACGGGCGTCCACAACAGCCTGCGGGTGAGGTCCTTTCTTACGCGGTCTATGGAGCAGGATTTCCGATTTATCGGGAGAGCAGACGAGTCCCGCGCCTTCGAGATGCCGCTCAACCTTCCGGACGGCCCGCTGCATTCTGTCTTGCATTTCGCCGACGGTCATATTCTCCGTGGTCCACACGGTCACGTCGTCTGCGTAGATCGTGTGATTGATGCCCTCTATCGAGTCGAGACGCTCTGGTAGCCCGATCATGACGAGGTTGAAGGGCATCGGGGAGAGCACAGAGCCCTGCGGCGTACCAGCACCCCCCATGCCAATCGTTCGCGGTGAGGCCCCGTCGATCTTGACCGTCGCCTTACGTTCGTGCAGGAAGCTGCTGACGTACCGGTAGAACCTCGCACCGAGGTCAAGTCGGCTCATCTTATCCAAGATGGCCGCGTGTTTCACGGTGTCGAAGGCGCTCTTGAGGTCTAAACCGAGGAGGGCGCGCACGTGCGTGCTTGGTGCATTAATGACCTGTTCCTTGATCTGCAGCATGGCAACCTGCGTGGAAAGTCCCCTGCGAAAACCGATGATGTGGGTGCCGAAGGCGTCCCGCTTCTCGAGGACCATCGTCACCCTGTTGAGGCAGGCGTGCTCCATGACTTTCCCGACGCAGGACGTCAGGGAGATCGGCCTCATGTTGCGAACCTCAAGCGGTTTACCTGGCTTGGGTATTAGTATAACGTGCGCGGTCTTCCATTCCTGCGGAATGCAGCCTTCCTTCCAGCACGCGTTGATGTACTGACATAGCTTCTCGATGGCGTCGTCGTTCAGGTTCCGCAGAATTTGGTTGGTGATCTTGTCAGGACCGGGCGCCGACTTGGTCTTCAGCAGCTGGAGGACCGGCTCTTATTTCCTGTACGGAAAAATCTGCGTCTACTTCCTCGTTGGGAGCCCCTCGGTATTCGAGGTGACTCTGGCCTGCCGGGCGAGCGAGGTGCGTCTGCACGATCTCCTCCGCGAAGGCCTCCGGGTCGTCTTTGTACTTGTGTCGCAGCTTGGCCATCCTGCACACGAGTCGCCGTTCTGGTGCTGTTCGGGTCCAGCAGGTGCCTGAGAATCTTCCAGGTGCATCCTGCGCTCATGTTCCCGTCCATCGTGTCGGATAGCTCCTGCCACTCCTGTTCGCACAGTCTAGCGCAGTGGGCCTCAATCTCTCGGTTAATCTCGGCGATCTTCTTGCGTATCTTCCTGTTGAGTCTCTCTTTACTCGCTCTTCGTTGCATGGATTTCTTGGCCTCTACGAGATGTGCCAGCCGACTGTCCATTCTGGTTGGTTCGGGAGCTCCATCGA
>JALIZH010001509.1:0-37654 GCA_030522465.1 Rhipicephalus appendiculatus | reverse complement strand
CCATGACAGGTTCTTTTTGGGAGAACACAAGAGGCTTATGTTCAAAATCACGACAAATCTTTGGAAATATTACGTGCTCCTCCAACGACCTGCATATCCACCGCATAACAGCGGTCACCACGATCGCCCAAATAAACTGCTTCGTGCCATTGAGCTTGCTTTCACATCGTGCACAATACCGGTGCCACGCACGGAATCTCTTGATTATGATCAGGGCCAACACACATTGAGTTTTAACATGGACGCCTAGCCAAAATGGCGATTAAAAGTGGCCTATGCAGCTGCACCTCAGACTATGTCGTGATCAAAACCTGCGATCAAATGTGGTCGTGTCAGCCTCGTTGGGTCCATGCTCTGCATTGCGTTGTCCCTACGCGTGCAAGAAAAAATAAGAAAAAAGAATGATAATGATTCTGCAGGAAACATACAGCCGCTCAGCACAAAAAAGAAAAAAATAAAGAAAAAATATGACGCCAGGAAACGAACAAAACCAGCAAAAAGAAAAGTGGCCCGCCCTGTAACTCAGTGCATGTCCAGAAAGGGAGACCCTTACAGAGTGCTCAGACATATTTAATAATAATCACCAGCAATAACATCTACAAAGTGAGCAGCTGTGTAGGTCAGCATGTTGGCATATGGATACGTAGCGGGGGGTTTAAAGGCTCAACTATTACAAAGCGTTCACACATACTGGATAATCATCATCAGCAAAAACGCCAGTTAAGTCAGCAGCTTTGTAGGTTCACATGTTGCCTTACAGATGCATAGTGGGCACTTCTCTGATTTGCAAAAGAATTGTGGCTAGAAGGCATTCTACAACTGTACTTGCAGTAGCGACTCTAGGATAGTTTGAAATGGCCAACGTTATGCGCACAGAAGTTCCTCTTCTTGAGGCACGGCCAAGGTGTCCACTGAGAAGTGAAGCCATGCTAGTGATTTAAGAGGCAATATGAACGGGGCCTCATTACGGTATCTCGTTCTACTCTTGGAAGCGAAGCTCAAGCGACCTCCATGTTTTTTCAAAGGACAATAATATTTCATACATCTCTCAGTTCATTTACACAACATCTCGTGTTGAGGCTAGGTAAATAAATTGTCTGCATAGCTAGCCACCCAAGAGGGAGAGAGAAAAAAAGATTAGTTTTATTTCAGTGCTGCTGCAGAATGTCTGGGAATTAGGGGTGGTTTGGAAAGGTTGTGGGCCTATGACTGAGTTCTGTTTCAAGTACGGTCAGTTGTGTTGCAATGAGCTTGTAGCGCCCACTGTTACCGCAAGGCACAGACGCTTAGATCAATGAGCCTCAGCAGGCGTATTGGCGCTGGCAGCCAAAGACGAGAAAAAATAAAAAAGGAAGCTCGTGTTCGAGGCGCAAGCTGGGCATGAGCAGTTGCATTCAAGCAGTCAGCATCGCTGGTTGTGTTTTAACCGTGCGCTCTACTGCGACCCCGATATTTCTGACTAGCTCAAGGGCCGTTGTAAGGCAGGCAGGCAGGCAAAGAACTTTATTAGTATCCGGAGGCAGCGCTCGACCCCCCTTAGGGGGTGACACCGGTGGGCCACTCCCACGACGGGACGGGGAGGTTAAACTGCACGGCCATGTCGCAGGCCCTCTGGATGGCCCTAAGCTGGTCTCTTTGTCGTGGCTTGTGAGGAGATAGTTCCAGTCCGCCTCCATAGAGAGGGAGACTCGCTGCTCTCGCGCAACGCAGGGCTTTGCCACAGCATGTGTTGTAGAGTACATTTGGGGTGACCACAGCGCGGGCACCTCGGATCTATGCCATCCATGTATTTCGAAGCTCCAATATAATATTTCAGCCATATTTTTCTCGTTTAATCAGCCACTTCTCATGGGTGTGGGTCTTTTTGATAGTGCTTTAAGCATTGGTAAAGATGCCGGTTGACTAAATAATGAAACCAACAGACAGTGAAGCCAAGGAACGTATTGGTATTGGGTATTTAATACCCTATAAAGTGGACGCGAAAAGTGACCACTGCCATAGCTCAATTGGCTGAGCATCAGACGTGTTACTTGAAGGTTGTAGGTTCGGTGTTTACTGATGGCAAAGTTGCTTTTTTGTCCTCTTTAATTCCTTTCCATTTAGGTTATAATTACTAAGCTACAGTTAAAAGACTACAAATAATGTACTTTCTTTTGGCTGTGTTGTCTGTTGGTTCATTGGGTTTTTCATTAGTTGGCGTCTAACAAAAAAAACGAGCCCTTTATCCATTCTCCTTCTTTCGTCCATTAATAGTGAGGGTCTTGTTATTGCAGACTTGATTACCTTAGGTGGTGTGTGAAGTTTTATTGGTCAGCTGCCAGTTTTCAAAAAAGATCACGTGCTGCATGACGCCTTAGAAGGGAGGAAGTTTGGGCGTTTAGGTAGTTCATCGTACCTCAGATACCATAGCGCAATAAACGAACACGATACAAGACGAAGACAGGACTAGCGCTTACTTTTTGCCAAGGTTTTCTTGCGGATTTCAAGCATATATAAACACGCATCTGAAAGGGCATGAAGAAACAAGTCGCAGAAAGAAAGAAGGTAAATGTGCACGTGTCGTCTAAGCCAAACTATCAAGCTCTTAGATAAAAAAAAACACATGGCATGCTGACATATTCCTTTCCTGCTCTGGCTATCTCGGATGCTTCTACAGTCTCTTTTTATCTTGTCAGATTCAAAAGAGGGGATGACACTGTGGTTTTGCGTCACGTATTTTAGAATGGGAAGCGAGTTGTCTACCTATGGCAGTATTCCTGACTATTGTTGTGCTCGAGCAGACGCACGTTCAGGCATCGTCGTCCGGCCTACATAATATTATGCCTTCCACATGAAAGTAGAATTTGGTAAACATCTCTTCTTGTGCACAGGATGCAAAGATTTGTATGGTTGAACCTTAGTTGAAATTAAGCACTAGTAGCTGTGGTATCTGAAGTACATGACGCCAGATGACAAAAAAGAGTTCCACTCTCACCGTCGTGATTTCAAGCGGAACTCGGTAACAGTCCTAGGATTACACATAGAAATACCCATTAAAGTGGAGAAGAAAGCGACTGCCACCGTAGCCCTATTGGTAGAGCGTCCGATGTGCTATCTGATGGTTGTAGATTCAGTCACTACTAGCAGCAATGTTGCTTTTTTGTTCACTTTAGTTCCTTTCCATTTATGTCATAACTGTTACCCCTATATAGTTGAGAGCCTACAAAGAATGGCCCCTTTGCCTTCCTTGGCTTCAGTGTCTGATGCTTTCATTGGGTTGTCTAATAAAGACACAAGCCCTTGATCCACTGCCAGTTTTTTGTTGACAATCGACACTTCAAGAGCATGCAGGGTGTATGGAACATTGTGCACATATGTCAAGCCAATTTTTTTCCAGCTCTTATTGCAGGGCGTTCTGTGTGGGTAAACAGTCTATTTAGGTTTGGCACACCGTAAATCCCGAGCAAGTGCCTCCCTTCTTTATTAGTAGACTGGAAATATGCACCAATGACCTGCCATATTCACTGTTTTTATTTGCCCGTTGACGGCGAATGGGCCTGGGTCATTTAATGAGTGCGTATTCAATAAAACATTTCATTAGAAGTATGTGTGTGCATTCTTTATTCTTAGCTGCTCTTCCACCACCACCTTGAATTTTGATCTGTGACCGAGCAAGGGTCTCCCCTCCAAATCTTGTCAGATTATCTTTCACCAAAGGGGGACGCTTGCTCGGGATTCTACAGTAAATGCATATAGTGGCGTTGCTTGTTGTCGAGTGCAGTGGAGCTGCTAAAGTCTTTTTTTGTTCTTCAAGTTTGCCAAATTTTTTTTTAAAAAGTACAGCATTCACATGTGGATCTATGCAAATGAGGATGATGTGCACATGTTGTGTTGCAGTTGCCTGTTAATGCCACAGTTTCAGCTGTTATTTTGGGCTGGTGTACGGGCCTTGGTCGTAGACATTAGTGCCATTCTTGTTAGTCATCGTGTGGTGTGTAGTGAGCCCTGTGCCTGGTAATGGCATATGTTGTACCTAGTTGGTAATGTTGGGCGAGTTTCAAATATATACTTTTTGGTTAGTTCTTTCCTGGGTCTACTTATTTGTGGCTCCATGTTCTGACGCATTGACAATACGTCGTTGTTGCGCGCATTTTGCACGTTGGAGGGGGAGTGTTATTTGAAGCATGTTGTTTAAAGGAAATCCAATATCTTAACATCCTCTCCGCTAGCAGAGATCGTTTTTCCTTAGTTATTTGGGATACTGTGTATACTAGGAGGGAACATAGAACATATAGACCTGCTGTTTCCCTCCCAAGCATAGCACTGCAAGGAAATAAAAAAGGTAGTAGGCACTAATGACAAAAATCTGGGGAAGTTAAAAGTAGTTTTTTTTTAATTTTCGTTCTAAGGGGACAAGCATTATTGAAAGGAAATTAATGGGAAAAACAAGATGCAAGTGTCATTGTAACACGATTCCTCTCTTAATTTACAAAGTGATGCAGTAAAATGTTTGCTGCTGCCCCCAGTAACCGCCGTAGTTCACTTAGCTGAGCATTCTTTCAAAAAATCCTCATTCCGATACGAGACTAGGAGCACTGCAACGACTATTCACAACATACACTTTTTGAATCGCCAATAAAAGCTTAACTGTTAACAATTTTTCTTACTTTGTTATCCTCGTAACATGAGTGCAGCAGGGATAGCTCCACAGGTGTGACTCGTCTTGTTGGCAGCTGATATGTTGATCTCAATTGTTTTCTTGTTACTTGTTCTTGTTTTAGTCAGAGTGCTGCATTCCATTTTCTAAATGCCCACTGCTGTTTCAATGCAGTGTTCTGGCTTTCACGTTTCTACCAAGTGTGCTCAAAATTTATTTTTTTGCTTGTTTTATTACAGCAGCAAACACGTGCCAGAAAGGATGTGGGACAGGCAGGAAAGGAGACTGGGACAGTCATGGGGCACTTTCTTGATCATCCCAATATCGATTCTTTCCTCACATATACTCTGGCACAGTTTGCTGCAGATTTCTGTAACTGTTGTATTGCTGAACAGCTGTGCTGTATGTATTCAATTTTTTGAAATGGATTTTATGTTATGCAATAAAAAAGATACACAAAAACTACTCAGACCCAATCCTCATTTTCTTTGACTATGATTTGAATACACTGGTTACATAGTCCTTTGAGGAGCCACTGACAATTGTTTAGTGACCGGCAGACAGCGAACTGCCTGTGCTCTTCCAGGTTGTTAAATCGTTTCTTCATAATATTGCAGTGCATACAGACTGAGACACAAGGAAGGCAGATGAACACACACACTGTGTTACATTCAGTGTTCATGTGCCTTGCTTGTCTTGTCTAGATGCGCTACAACATTACTCAAAGACTTGATAACATATTGAAATTAAAAATGGCACGAGAAGAAGGAGACAAAAAGGGGACACACACACTGCCATGCTTGAGTGCTGTTGTGCTTTCAAAGCTTAGAATGCATCCACAACCTCCGGTCATTTAGGATTACACTGCAGAGAGTGTGGATGCATTCCACGCTTTGAAAGCATGACAGTGCTTAGCCGCTCCTGCAACAAAATTACGTGAATAATAGTCGCAGCTGCAAACTAAGAAAAGCAGGATGACACATGCGTAAGCATGGTGTCGCTGCTGCTGACCAAAAAACAACACGGTTTCTTGATATGTGTAGTTAGATGAGGTAGCAGTTGTAACGAGCGGATGAGAAGTGCTCATGGTGGTCGAACATTTCTTTATTTTCTTGTGTACGTTAAATATGTTATGCTCTGCTGGAAATGAAGTCAACTGTGAGTCAGGACTCGTGTGTGTGCCCTCAGTCCTTGTCTTCTCGCACTGTTTTTCATTTCAATATACATCAAAACCAACTAGCCCATTAACAAGCATTAAGAAACTAGATAACGACAAGCCCACATTCCAACACTAGTTCAGCGACTTAAATGCAACTTCTCCTTTTACTTGGAAGGTCACATATGTTTTGAAGGTGACATTAATATTAATTCATGACATTCACTAAATTTGATCTAAATCAACAGCTTACTTGAAGATCACTCAAAGGAAACGATTGCAGAGATGCTTTGAGGAGTGAATTAGGTGTGTTGATGCTGCAACAGAACACCTTGAAGCTGAACATTGAGCAATAATGTATGTGGAAAGTATTTTAAGACTATTTCATTAATCAGCTCGTGCTTGTTGTTGCAATACATTCTTTGACTCAAGTAGTAAATCTGTTCTTTCATTGAGTATAAAACAATTGGTGGTTTGCACTTCATTGCATCAGCCTACTTCATTCATTGCCTGTGTTCGTTCTGTCCCCATGTGCCTTATTACATTGAAAGGATGGAACACGATGTAAAAGAATTTTTGCAATCGGGACTATTACATACGTGTTCTCTCTTAACACCCTTTCAGAAGACTTAACACACAAACATAGCACTGCACAGTTTGCTCTAATGATTACGATACTTAGTGAAGCTCCATACAGATGCTGCATCTCATTATTCGGCTGAATCTGCAGCACTAATTTCCACTTAATAGCACTAAATACTGGCTTGGATATTCAACAAAATGGTGCAAAAAATGACAAGTAGTGGTAGAAGACGAAGCAGCCTGATGCCAGACCTTTTTAGTTAAGGGAAGGGCTCAGAAAACATAAAAGAGAGAGAAGGATAAAAGAAAGGCTGGCAAATTAACCAAGGCTGAGCCCAGGTGATCACACTACACTGGGAAAGGAGAAAGAACAGTTTAAGAAGAGAAAGTCCGCTGTTGTAGGCATAGGTCGTCAAAAAAATTCGAACTCACTCAGACTCACTCAAGAAATATATTTTGCTCTGAGGACTCACTCGGACTCAGACTCACCAAAATTTTCCTCAACCGGGCTCACTCGGACTCAGACTCACTGTACTTTTACTCGACCAGACTCACTCGAACTCAAACTCGCGGAGGTATTACTCAGCCGGACTCATTCAGACTCACGGCTTCACCCGAGTCTGAGTTAGCCTGAGCGAGTCGACTTATGAGTTCGCTAGCGTAAAATTAGCTTTTTTCAATCTTGGTGTCAATGCTGTTTAACGCCAATACCTTACGTAACGCCTTTATATCTTGTACCTTCAAATACGAGTTATCAGTGGTTTCAAACAACCCAGTAAGGTCAATTCTATGAAATACTCATGTCGCACGAAATATCTTTATCAAGAACTTCCCCTGAAAGAGTCTGTGGGTGCAGGTCATCGCGCCCCCCGTCTCCTAACTCACGCGTCGGATAAAAAAATATCAGGTAGCACATTGTTGAAATATCTTTGAAAAGATCTGAGTAGAAAATCAAGCGATATAACGATGATAGTAAAGCTGAAGATGAGTAGATAGGACCATAGGTCGGGAATTGATGGTGGACCTCACTCAGACTCACTCACGAAATATATTTTGCGCTTAGGGCTCACTCGAACTCAGACTCACCAATATTTACATCAACCGGACTCACTCGGACTCAGACTCACGAAAATTTTCCTCAACCGGGCTCACTCGGACTCACACTCACCAAAATATTACTCACCCGAACTCACTTAGACTCGGGCTCACGGCCCAATCTGAGTCTCAGTGAGTATGAGTGAGTCGACTCGTGAGTGAGTTTGCCGACCTATGGTTGTAGGTGCCGACATAGCAAGTTTTGTGCTTTACGTTTCGGGCAGTCAATCAGTCTTATAGCCTTGAAAAATTTCAGCATCAATTTTGTTGCTTATCGCAACTTTGATGCACTGTCCCATGGTCCAAGTATCTTGTCAACCATATAGGCATTTCCGTTGAGGTGAGCTAAAGTTGCATGTAAATAGTTCAAGCCACTCATCTTTCAAAGATGGGCACTTACACAGGAGATGCTCGATAGCCTCCTCCACAGTGCAGTCCTTGCATTAGGTGGTATCGGCCATATTAAGCTTGAATGAATATGCACTGGTGAATGCTACATAAAGGCACAGATAACATAGCAACGTTTCTTCACCCCTGTAAAGACTAGGTAGCAGCTGCAGTTACAGCAGTGGGTCGAATTAATGCAGCGGAACGTGAGCTGAAGGGTGTGCCACTTCTGCAATGTCTTTCTGTGTGCCACCTTGCATACGCTTTGGGCTGCATTAATTCAAACAAGTTTTTTCCTTCACGTACTTTCCTGGCAGCTTTATTGGCAAGGTATAGTTGCCAAAGATACCGCAATTACTTAGCGGCCCCTGAAACAAGACGTTGTGTTGTTTTTCTATCGTATAGTGGTGCGTTTCTTGTGTCAGACGCAAGTTATTTGTACAATCCGTGACGAAGAGCTGACCACAGAACAGTGCAAGCCACTTTTCATTCATCGAACACAGCCAATCAATTAGCCGGTTCTTTTTTGATGTCACCTCGAAGGGCAACAAGCTCTGAACTGGTCAACATTGTAATGTGGGAAAGTAATATCTGAGGTTAACGTGTTGCTATGGAATGACCACTGTGCCAGTGAAGCTGGTACGAGTCAAAGAGCCATTCGTGTGGACATTAATTCGGTAAACAGAAAAGGTATACCAGCAGTTTAGAGCTGCTTGCTTCAAAGCCAGAGTAGAAAGGTCAATCTTCCTTATTCCTGGGACGGAAAGGTGCATTTCGGGTTGACGTAAGCATAACAAGACTGATGGTGAACTTGTCGAGGGTATGAAGCCCAATGGCGTTAAGGCATGATGAGTTTTGACTACTTTGGAGAATGATGCCTGTGGTCGTTGGTCTGGCATGCAGATGAGATTGCTTGATTTCATTCATGAAATGTGGTGAATATGTGCCGTCAGCATGTTGGTTGAGATGTATGTTGTAATAGGATGGTCTACGAGCCAATATAACTGTTCCAGCTGTTGAGGTGCACCGCAGAAGGCCGAGGCAAACATTTAGTGCCTGTGCTAGCTTGCACACTCTGAAGTGCTTGGAGATTAGATTTGAAAGTTTTGGGAGAGCATTACAAAACAAGAGGCCTGCAGTAGTTCCTTGTATGCATAGTTTGGTTGCTCTAGAGTTTTGACAAGATTGGAAGCTGGCAGAGTGTCGACGGTGGGCTCGGTGCCTGACAAGCTTGCGAAGTTGTGCCTCGCCAACCTTGCGAGGGAAAGCCGTGCTCTGTATAGAAAGGTTCTAGAAAACACTTGAGGCCTCTCTATTCAATCTGCTCAGTAATGTGCCTATTGCAACGGCAGTAATGTTGCATGACAGTTGGTATTTCAGCAAGGGGGCACGTAAGGCTATGGAAGGTATCAACTGAGATGCGTCGTAGAGCTCCAGCTTCATGAACCTTGCAGGTGTGAAGCAAGTGCACATTTAATTTTGGATTGTTATTTACATTTAACAGCACCCATTAAATATGAGAATGTTTCAACCTTTGCATTATTGTATAATTGTTAACATTATTCGTCTGAATAATGCTAGGGCACTTTTTGGTTTTAAAGAGAGGCAATGATTTTATCCTTGAACCCTGGATCACAATAGGAGTTCATTCGATTTCAAGCATTGCTAGCTTCTTTTAATGAGCTGCTTGGCAGAAAACATATGCTCGACCATAGGCGTGCACACGGGAGGGGGGGGGCAGGGGGGTGGCCGCCTCCCATTGTCACCTAAGAGGGGGGAGAGGGGGCGCAAAGTCAGCCTCATACATTGACATAAGAGGGAGGGGGGTGCGCAAAGTCAGCCCCATGCACTGACATAATAGGGAGGGGGGCTCTGCGATGAACTTCGACCCCCCTGAAGGGGAACCCTGCGCACGCCTGTGTTCGACCGAGTCATGCAATCGAATTCACACGCGCTCTTTCCGCGCCAGTCATGCGCACGTTTAATCGTTTGTGAAGCTAAGGAGAGTATCACTTTCAACCGTGAACAACGAGCGGACACGAGAACGAGCAACCTTCGACGCGCCATCCTGCTTAGCATGACAATTCCACGGCATCGCTCGTCGATGCGGTCAGCCATGAGCTCGGGAGACTGCATTCTTTTTCTGCGAAGGCTCTTTGTACTTTCGACTCAACAACAATGTTTCTCTTCTCGATCCTTACCTCTCGGAGAGAAATAAGCGCGCCCGATCTGACAGCTGGCCCGTCGCCCCGCACGTGCTGTACAGCGTCAAACGCATGTGTTGCGCGCATAATATCGATTATATGTGTTTTAATCTAATTCCCTGAGATGAAATGCTACACATTACTGACCGTATAAACGCACCGACATCAACGTGATGCCAGGTGATGCTCGCGAAGGACGTGGGAGACTGTACTACGTGCATCGCCGAGCGGAGATGAGATAGGAACACCGATCAGCTGGCTTCTGCCCGTCCTGCCTGTACTTCGTCAAACATCGCAGAAAACCTTTTTTTGGCGGCTGGTTGTACATCAGGGCACGTTCGCTGCATGCTGTATGACGCCGGCAAATGGAAATGCACTGGGAAACGAGTCGTTCATGGTTCACCTTCGTCTCCGTGCGGGATGCGCAAACCGTCGGACGAGAATACACACAATTGACTGCGACTGCCCGCGAGGGTTGTTCGCTCAAGGTCGTGCACACGTATACACGCGCATATATACGCAAACGATGCCTCTCATACATGCAGAATTATAGCGTTAACTTGTAGCAGATAATCAAATCGTCCATGATAACGTTAAGTGCATATATATAAAACCGTGTGATCGTGTGGTGTGGTGGCGTAGTGGTTACAGTGTCTGCTTGTCACGCGGTTGGCCTGGGTTCAAATCCCCGTGGTGTAGTGTGTGTATGTTGATATATGGTTGATTCTGTGCAGTGTTCTTGTTATGTGTGTTTATGCATAATCATGAGGTAAACGGCAGAAAACAACAAAAAGAAAAAAAAAGGAAGCAGATGCACGATCGAGAAAAAAGTACGTCAAATCTTTTTTTTCTCAAAATATTCGCGAAAAGTACCACATATATTTTGGCCGCATAATGAGCCGCATGTAAGGCGGACAGATTTGACCTAAAATACCGCTTAACCAAGTCGACGGTATGCGTTGCTTTAAGCGGTCACTTTTAAACGGCCTTCTGGCAACGAGATGGCCCCGCATATGGAAGAGCCGCATAAACCTAGGCCGCATAAAAAGAGCCGCTTAGCCAGGGGCCGCATGAAGAAGGTACCGCATAGCTAGGGGCCGCATAGAAAAGCCGCATAAATAGGCCGCTTAGAGAGCCATTTATAAGCGTCGGAAATTTGACTTACTTTCCGCCTTATATGCGTTGTTTTAAGCGGTTGTTTGCTAAGAGTGCACTTGCACTCCCCAGCATATCTCTTGCGAAGGTCCTGGTGCATTTTAGAGGAAGGACGGCTCGTGAAATTGCAGAATCATTGTTTATACATAAGGCCAGCGATAAGTGTGTTGCGCAGCCATGCGGTAGCGCCACCTTCGGTAGCGTTTGTGCGACTAAAGGCGAGTAACGCTTCGCTATTGTCTGACACCTTTCACAGCAGGCAGCAGCTGGGAATATCATATACAATGGAATCGTATTCACAAGAAAACAAATAAGGAAAAATGCACAAACCTATTCAAAACGAGAATGATAACTGAAATACAATTCCACGGGATTTTCATGTTATACACAGCTTTTAGATTTGTATATATTACACCAGGGGTGTCGGCAACGTGCGGCCCTGCTGGCTGCATGCGGCCCGCTGGCTGCATGCGGCCCGTGGAGCAGTTTTATGCGGCATGCAGCCCGTGGAGCAGTCTGAAGGCCGTGATGGAACCTTAATTAAAATATTGTAGCGCTAAATATGACGACGACATGACAGAGAAGAACATTGCAGGACGGGCGCTGTTCCTGTAAGGTTCTGCTCTGTCCTGTCCTCCTCAAATGTAGCGCTTCCATATTTTAATTAAGGATGTATCACCAACTAGCCTCGCAACGTGTTTTGCCGTGATGGAAGCTGTGACCTGAAAGGGCGTTTTTGATTCTAAACGATCTTTGTAAATTGCACTAGTTCTGACTTGCGCACTGAAAATATGATTTCCATTCCAGTTTTGTACATAAGTATTAATTCATGGAATATTTTCTTTATTTATTTATTTATTTTTTTTTTTTTTTGCTGCAAAGCGCCACCCCTGAACCCCCCGGCCCCTGCCATGTCGGCTTCATGCAACTCGGCCCTCCGCCTCAAAACCTTGCCTACCCCTATAATTAAAGAAATCTATAAGGAAGTAAGACGTGCCAAACATCCAGCACTTAATGCAGAGCTAATTCTGTTCTAATCCAGCGATCTATTCTGCGGTTAATGTAGCGCTAATGTAGTTCTTGTGTATGGTTTTGTGCAGTTCTAAATGCCGCGGAAAAATCCTGCGTTAATGTCGTTCTTGCATGGTCTTCGTGTGGTTCTAAATCCTGCGATGAATGCAGTTCCACTACAGTGAAACCTGCGGAAGAACTTAGGGAGGGATACTCAACGATCCCCTTGGCAATCGCGCGCTTCCTGAGGCGTGATGCCCTCTCTTGCGTCATTAAGTCTTGATTTTCATTAAGTGTTGATTTTGCTTGGTTTTTCAATAAACTTTAGTTGATAGTGGACACTCTTGTTTTCCCTTTCGCCTCTTCTGTCTTCGTTTTTAGTGTTCCACGATGTAATATGTCATGAAGAGACACACATCATTTGCTCTCGCGTTGAAGGTCTCATGTTACGCTTGAAACGCGAACGTAGCAGGAGACGAAAGAAAGAGGACACGAGTACGAGCGCCATCTTTTCGCGCTCTACGCACACAACAGTTTAACACGAGCTATTTCAGTAGGCTGCTCAGCTATGTTTGTGTTATTGAGAAAAATGTAAATTTCGGTTACAACTAAGGCTCTCCTCCTGCCACGGAATATACACAATTGACATGGCGCGTTCTTTTCCAACTGGGCATTATAATGTTCGTTGTCGTTTTTATTTACACAAATAAAGCGATGGAAAATTCACCTTCCAAAGAACAATCTCCCAAAAGAGACACGTGTGTTCAGTTTGCTAATGAAGGAGCACACCGTGAGCTGTAAACTGGGTATGCTCTTCTACCACAGCGGCTTTCGTATGCCCTTCGACACTGGTATGTTGTCCTTCGAACGTGATCTTCCCAAGTGTGCATCTCGCACTCAACCTTTGCCTGAAAAAAAAAGACAAATAAAAACACAAAATATAACATCGTAAATACCGAAACGTTAGTCTTGCCCTTTACTGTTCAAAGGATGGCGCTGGCCATTGACATCACTTTCACGGCAGGATTCCTGGGGAAAATGAGCAGCGTTGTTCGCACTGTGAGCAAAAAAAAGAGAAAACGAACATTATGGCAGCCATGCTATTGCTTCAGGCTTGGCACTAGTGGTGCTAAGACTGAAGGAAGAGTGCAACTGGGTGGCCCTTTTTTCACTTTATTTTTCTTTATTCGTTATTTCTTTCTCTAGGTTTCTTTTATCTCTTTCTTGTAGCTGCTTCTTTGTATTTTTTTCTCTCTAGTTCATTCTTTTTCTCTTCATTTCTCCTTCTTTCTAGTTATTTCTATTTATCTTTCACCCGTTTGTCTCTCTTTTTGTGTTTTTTAGTTTCTTTTTATTTATTTATTTCTTTGTCTTAGCTGTCTTTCTCTCTGTTTTTTCGATATCTTTCTCGCACCTGTTTCTATATTTCTCATTCTACGTCTTTATCTTCTTTTCTTTTCTATCTTTCTTTCTATGGCTCTTTCTCTTTCTTTCCTTTTCTTCATTTCTGTCTGTCTCTTTCAGTCTTGCTCTCTCTTTTTCCTATCTCGTTTTTCGTGTCTCATTCCATATTTCTTTCTCTTTCTATGCTTTTTTGTCTGTCTGTGTATCTTGTTATGTCTTTGTTCTCCTTATTTCCCTATTTTTCTCTTTCTATCGCTTTCTTCGTATCTCTCTCTCTCTCTCTTTGTATTTTATATCTCTTTTTTCCTCCCTTTTTTTCACGTGTTCGTTTTCGGTTTGACACTAGCACCTACTTTCACACGATTCTGGGGCTTGCGCAGTTCCTTGCGGTGCATACCGACTTGAGTAGTTTTCTGGTGACACTGCAGAAACTACGGCGTGCTACATCAGCTTCGCTATTCAAAACCGTCTCCAGCAAAACTGAGCTGCAAGAGCCTGTTTTATGCGAATGACATTTCTTAACTCGCGCAATGTAGACCAGTTGTGCGAGTGATCCGCCGTCCTACGTAACACCACCGACGCGGACGCGTCGGTAAGGTAACAGTGGTATAGCCAGGGCGTGGCTCACCGGGCCCGTCAACTCCCCCCCCCCCCCCGTCGTGTGTTCTTTCCTTTAACACGAAAAGTGTTTTAGCCGGGATTGACTACCGCTCCCCTGACGTATTTCCGTCACGGATGCGACGTTGCAAAATTACACAAACAGATGACAAAGAACAAAAAAGGTCGCAGTTTCACCGCAAGGGTGAAGCAGTGAATGCGATAGCAACAAATTCTAATCTTATCGAAGTGGGGCTGGCAGCTAACTCTTTTGTATCCGATCTCACGCAACTCTACAAAATGCTGGTTTAAGAGCATACGGCCACTGTCCGCCCAATGTCCTAGCGTGGAGAGCGGAGCACGTAGGAGCCAGCCGCCCGCTGTCGGCTGCTGAGATTGCGAGATAACGCAAGCGCCAGCGACGGCCGCGCTCGTAAAACGAAATGTCGCAGTGACTGCATGAGGGACACCCCCCCCCCCCCCCCCCCCAAACTCGCGTCTTTCCGCGCTTGTTAAAGACGCGCGGGGCGTTTCCTCTCCTTGAGCATTCCCCGGCTCGTCGAACAGGCGGGGGGATCTTATCGCATACGCCTCGGAGCGACGGAGATGGGCCGGCTCGTTTGATGTCCGCTTCAGCGGCGTTTGTCGCCCCCCGCTCCCGCACTGTTACCCGCAGGTATTTTTCTTCCTGGCTTTTACTTATATATATATCTATACATATACGGGACATGACGGCAAAAATCAGCCGAGAGTGTCCATATAATTGCTATCGCAATAAAAAAACTTACAACGAAAAGTTCCTCACCGGGGGTCGCACCTATGGCCTCTCGCTCCGCAGCACCCTGCGTGAAACGACTCGGCCACGGCCGTGCGTTCCTCTGGAGTACTAACGGCGAGCTATTTGTATACACCATTTAATGTCGATGGTACTCAGAGATCGGCGGACTTTAGCGTTTTTTTTTTTTTTGTTATGACTAGCGAGACGGCGTGAAGGGTGCGCTTTAAAGGTGGTAGCTCCACGCGTTGCGATGCGCTCGCGCTGATCTCGTGATCGCGGTGGTTTGTACGTCTTGTGCTCGCGTTGAAGTTCCAGAGAGCACGAAGGTCACTTCGGTTCGCTGCTGCGGCCGCGTTTGCGAACGAAGCTCGCTGCTCAGATTGTGGCAGTTCTTAAGTTCGCGCTCGCCCGTGTACTTAGGATTTAGGTGCAGGTTAAAGAACCCCTAGGTGGTCGAAATTATCGGAGCCCTTCCAGTATGGCGTCTCTGGTAATCATATCGTGGTTTTGGGGCGTTATGCTCCCGACATTATTGTCAGTGCACGCTCGTCCTGTGTATAGTTGTGCGCTCGTTTCTTGTGTCTTTGTTTTTGAGCTACACGCCTTAAAGTGTCGAGCTCTGACAGTTCTTAGTTCGCGCTCGTCCTGTGTATATTCTTTTCGTGCGACCTTTCTGTCTGAGGAGTGAGCTACGAGTTTCGAGCTGCTTGCCGTTCTTCGCGTGACATTACAATCTGTTGCTAGAGCATTTAATCCTTTGGCCTTGTGGCGAAAACAATGCACAATAAACCCTCAACTACCTCCGTGATGACACGTTTCATTTTCGTGTTTTACCAATTCCTATGACAGAGGGATCAGCCATATTTTTTTTTCTGGCTGCCCTGCCCCCCACCCACCCCTTCAAGTCAAATAGCTGCCCTGCCCCCATCCTCTCCGAAAAAACTCTGCCAAGGCCTTCTGAGGTGATGTAACGTCAAGTGGTGTCACACGCCCGTGATAGTCGTCAGCGCACCACATAGGTGCACTAAAAAAATAGAAGTAATAATTTCACACTGTTCAACTTTCAGCCTCTAGTACCGAAGACCGACGCTACAAATCCGAAGGCGATGGCACATCGGCATCGGGTGGAATACAAGGTCTTTTAAATGCGAATGCATTTCATAGTCGGGCTATGTCAGGTATCCGGCGTTGGCGTTGTGCGGCGTTGGCGTTGTGCGGCGTTGTCCGCGGAGGAGGAGGATAGGTTGAGGAGGTGTGCGCGCCGGCAGGTGTTAGATGTGAAGCATCTTATAGCGAAGCTTACTCCGGCGGTGGTGGTGTGCGGCGTGACCACCCTTACTGCGCATGCGCAAACCCTTTCAAAAAAAATAAAAGTAAAAACCTCCTCTCTCCCTCCTCTAGGCATCCCTCCCCGCGGCAACCACACCCTCACTGCGCATGCGCCTCCCCTCCTCTCTCCCCTGCTACGCTCCCCCCTCTCTCCTCTAGGGCATCCCTGCCCGCGCCGTCCACACTCCCACTGCGCATGCGCGTCCCACCTCTCGTCTCCTACGCTCACCCCTCTCTTCTCTAGGCATCTCTGCCCGCAGCGTCCACACTCCCACTGCGCATGCGCGCCCCCCCTCTCTCTCCTCTCCTGCGCTCCCCCCCTCTCCTTCTCTCGCTTCGCGACGCCGACACAGGCAGCGTCTGCTAGCGAGTTTCTTGGTTGAAAAAACCGACTGCTCGCGCTGCACAACCGTTCACTGGCCACCCCGTATATATGGCAATGAATCTTGACCTCCAAGGTGGTGCCGGTGGGTCATTTCTCCTGTGCGTTGTTGAACAATGAAAATTCGCAGCGTGCGCGTTAACTAAAAGTGGACTGCGGCGGAGCTCGGCGGAGCTATATATGAAAAAAAAATTTTTTTTAAATAAATTAAAAATAAGAAAAAAATTAAAAAAACAAGAAAAAGCAAAAAAAAAAAAAGGCGCTGAGCCGTGCTCCCGACCGGGCTGCAGAAATTAGGCGCCTTTTCCTTCACCGAACCACAACCACCACATATAAATAGAGTGAAGCGCGCGCGGTATGCATTCGCATTTCCTCACGATTCTTATCGGGGAGGTGGGGGCATTTTTTTTAGTGCCCCAAAACAATATCTGAATATACACAACATCGAGCTCGTTATTCTCTCGTGGCGTTTTTTTTTTTGTTATTGCGATAGCAATTATATGGACACTCGGTTGATTTTTGCCGTCGCCGTTATGCCCCGGATTTGTGTGTGTATGTATATATATATATAAAAAGGCACAAAGAAAAAGAAATCAGAAGACAATGCACCCGACCGGGGATTCGAACCAGCGACCCCTCGCTCAGCACAGCGCTGCGTAAGACTACTCAGCCACGCACCGTGCATGCGCTATTTTCTTCTTTCTCGAGTCACTCTCCCTCATTTTAACGGCAAGCTATTTATAGACACCATTTACCGCTGGCGGTGTGCCGATCTCGGAGGAGCTTGAGTGTGTTTTCTATCACGCAACGCTCCTGCATTTTCTTCCAATTTGAAAACTGCTCTTCGAGCGTCCTTCTTCGTGCTTCAGCGGGAAGCTGCAAGTATCGAGCTGCTTGTCGTTCTTCGTGTGACATTCCAATTTCTTGCAATCGCATTCATTGCTTCGCCCTTGTGGCGAAACTGTAATTTTTTTTTGGCGTTCTTCGTGACGCCAGAATGGTGACTCAAATGACATAATTAGGGCACACACTGTCGACTGGTCTATAGAGAAATGTCAGTTGTAAATTATCCCCTACCCTGTTTTGCCATGCATTCGCCCACTTGTTCTTCCTCCCCTCGCAAGATTATCGTACGCAATGAACTAATTTCGCCCCATTTTGGGAGCTTCCGATTGCACAAGCGCAAATAACAGCGTGTAGCCGACAAGCTCGAACTCCTGATAGGCTCAACGCTCAGCGCTAGCATTGTACACGTGCTTTATGAAGAAATAAGTGTCGACGAGATATCGCCGGCAAGAATTCTAGTGAAAGGAAGAACGAAACCAATGGAAGAAGTGCCGGATTATTTGATTCCTCCAATAGACGAACTCTTTACAGCGAATACGATGCAGCTCTCAAAAAAAAAAAAAAAAAAAAAGAAAGCCAGCCGGCTTCCATAGTTTATGCATATTTTTTTTATTGCGATAAGAATTATATGGATACTCTCTACAGGTTTTCATCGTCGCCGTGATTTTCTGTATAACGTCCAAGTCATTAACTTTTGTACACGCATCGTATGCTGTACGCGCTTGTAAACGCTCGCGAGCGCTAGCGGGGAACACGGCTGAAGCATAAATTAAAGAAGCTGCCCATCTCCGTCGCACGGAGGGCGCGTGCGATAACATCATTCCGCGTGCGAGGCCTGCCGTTGATTGCTCCTCAACCAGACAGAAAGCGCCTTGTCTGTCTTTCGCTGGACCAAGGAGTATGAAGGGAAGCCGGGGTAAAGGGGCTCCGTGGCTGGAGCCGCAACTGTGAACTTCGAATTTTACGGCTCGGTCATGAGGGCTGGTGAGCGTGCCAACTCGGCAGGGATAAGAAAAGAGCTCGTATATACTGTTTTACGCGCTGTGATCTCACCGCTTCGTGCTGCGAGCACTGATACAGCAAACTGCACGAAAACCACTTCTTTAACGTGAACCGTCCACATTCCGTAACACCAGCATTTTGAAGTTTCATGAGATTGTATGAAAAAGAGTTAGCTGCAATCCAATTAGTTCATTATAACATTACGACATGTTGCTATCGCATTCATTGCTTCGCCCTTTCGGGGCAGCGGTTTCTTTTTTTTTTTCTTCTGAAAATTCGAGGGTCATATTTCTCGCTCGACCAACTCTTGAATACCCCCCCCCATCCCGCGCCGCGCCGCCGCCGATCCGATGAACCCCGCGCCGTTGACGCGCCGCCGCCGGAGGTGAAAACACCGGCGCGCCGCCGCCGGCGATTTTAAGACCGGCGCACAGGTCTACCTGACAGTCGAGCAACACTGGCGCACTCGCGAGCCGCGATGTAGCGTCTACATTCCTGCAAACGATGTTGTTGCGTCGTCAGCTGCCCGTCAAATCGAGATATTTGAGGTTTCTTCTGCTTGGCACCCCTAATTGAACGATTTGCAGTGGCTGAAACTATGGTAAAGGACGACGGCACCGCTGCTTGCTGCACGTGGCGTCACAGGCACCATTGCGAAATGGCGGTCGCCTGCGATGGGCGGGATTTACAGTCGGCGACTTCTATAGGGCCTATTTTGCACTGAAATATTCGTTTAGGTGCGAAAAGAAACCAGCGATATTCAAAACAAGGACTAAAAAAGAAGGCATTTCCGGCGACGGTGTGTGCTTGAATGTGCATTCTTCTTTCTTCCTTGTTTTGAATATCGCTGGTTTCTTTTCGCATCTAAACATGAACCAACCGGCCCAGCTTTTCACGCTTCTGAAATATTCTTTCACTGCCCACTTGTCATATCTGTATAGGCATAATAGACCCTCTGCTTCTAGTTTTCGCTGAAAACCACAAATTGTTGGATGACCGTGTCATACCCCCTTCATTTAAATTTTATAAGGGACATTTCAACCTTATAAATCAATGGATCTACACAGCTGGTGACGTGGCTTTGTAATTATCGCGCCTTTGTCTGGTACGCCGGATGTCATTGCAGCGTCTCTTCTCTAAAAATGACGACGCTTTAAAGACTTGTCGCGGTTTTCAGACTACTAAAAGAGATGGAAGATTCCTCGCAATGATGTCTATTCCGCGGTCTCTTTGCAGTCATTGTTCTAGCTAAAATGCGCCCTTGTGACTTGGCATTTCTGACCTATATCTTCAATGGATTACCATTTTTAACATTGTTTCATAAAAAAAGATGCGAAACTGAAAGCTGCACGTTCTAAAGCGTCGCGGGAACGGAGGCGCTCGCGCTTGTGCCGGTGACGTTCCTAACTGAAACAATCTTCTGCAATGTCGAATATGCAGCTCTCTTACAAAATGAAGCATCTCTAAACCGAACCTTGACCGGCACATAATAGTGTCATTAAATTGTTGTCCACCAATTTGACTTACCTGCAATTACTATGAGCAAAACGGCGCATCGCTCTTCCGGTACCCACAAATAAAGAATGTAGTCAGAGGTTTCCCTGCCTGGAGAAAATTATCATTAAGGTGAGGTTAG
Source organism: Rhipicephalus appendiculatus (assembly GCA_030522465.1). Lineage (NCBI taxonomy): Eukaryota > Metazoa > Arthropoda > Arachnida > Ixodida > Ixodidae > Rhipicephalus > Rhipicephalus appendiculatus. Next base: position 17,454 of record JALIZH010001509.1, on the reverse strand, counting down.
ACTTTTAAGGTAAGTTTGGAATTTTGGCTGTAAAACAGTGGGAATAAAATTTACGGCTATAATATTCGAGCAAGAAATGGCGAATAAAGCAGTATTACCTCGGGTAAAATGTTTCTGCAAGTATTGCTGCGTTTTAAACATGTTACTTAGGCATGTCCCGTCATAAAAAAAAATTGAAATTTTCGATCAATTTTTTTAGGTTTAATGGCCACTTCAGGGGGTTAATACGGCGCGCGATGTAGTAAAGTAGAAAACGTGGTCACCATAAGCGGATGACCCTTAATACAGGTTATGGCAGGCTTCATGCGATTTCGAAATACACCTCTTTTGTTTTTGTAGCTCACCATGGTTTTTGATTGCGCGCGTTCATCGCACCAGGTGGCCAGGTGGTCGCACTAGGCGCATGTGGTTCGCTCAGTTAACATGACAGCATTGGCGTCGCATCACAAAAGTAAATTACAAGGTTTCAATGACAAGCCATGGTGGCCGCGCGATCTTCGCTGATTCCATATTACAACCATGCGTTGGACTTTCATTTTTTTAGGAGCGAAGCTCCTTAGGCTAGGTCACTCTACTTAGGATTGCACGATGTCTGTTGTGGCCGTCGTCATCGTATGTCCCCGTCGGAACAGCTGCGGCGCCGCTCCGAAACCCTCTCTCAGCGAGCCTATCGATCAAGGTCATGACGTCGTGCACAGAACCGTTCGCAGAGCGCACGCAGCGCGCATACCGACCGCGCGCAGGTGTTGCGCCGGCGCCGCGCCGCTCGTACCTAGCGCGCGCATACAAGCCGTGTACAGCGAGCTGCATTGATCGCAAGCCGCTCGTATTTCGCCCGTGCAGCGCTAGCGCATCGATCAATGTCGCTACACTTAGCAAAATCAAATGACATATACTGGCTCCCAAGCAACTTCGCTCCATCATCAGCATTCGCTTCGTGGATCTGTAGTCATTTTCTTGATGCCATAGCGTTAAAAAGCTCGTTTCGCGGGTAGTGCGGCATCGACGTCGGTGTCAGCAAGAGCGACGGCGTGATTAGTTGTGAGATAAAAATAGGCGTCGTCCATCAGCGAAGTTTTTTTAGAGATATAAATAAATAAGTAAAAAATAAATACATAAACGTTGGGTACCAGTGAGAACTGAAACCAAGGCTTCCTGCGTGTAAAGCAAAGGTTTTACGGCGGAGCAACGCTAGAACTAGAAACCCCTTCGTTAAAAAAAAATTAAAAAAAATTAATACGTTATAATAACGTCTTGTAGTAGGAGAAATATGCTTAACGCATGTAATATTGCGTGACAAAAGCCTAGAATCCTACCAAGCGTCAAAACATGTGAAATGCGCAACTATAGTGTGTGGTTTAAAGGTACCCACCATTACAAAGTATGCCGATGCGCAGAGGTGCGTGGCACCTTACGGAAGCTGATTCGCAAAGGGAAGAATTATGACGTAGTAGGCACTTAACAAATCTACTCGCTGCATTCTAGGACAGTTTTCAACGCCAATGTTACTCGCAGAGACATGGTTCCTTTGCGGCATGGTTGAGGTAAGCACGAAGGAGGGAAGCGAGACCACGAATTGAGAAGGCAATGCAAGCGGGGCCCGATTACGCTATCGCGATTGACTCTTGAAAGCGAAGCTCAAGCGTCGCCTAAATCTTCTTTTTGTCCGGCTTTCCGAATAATTATGTGAGCACCATCTAATAAGATCGATGTGAATAATTATGCAAGCACAGTATCTATGCTCATTCAATGCCGAGGCTTACCGATGTATGGGCCTATTCGCATTACCGGGCCACGAGGTGAACGAAATATTTTTGCGTAATCTCGCTGGCTCTTCCTGAAAGAAACAGTTCCATAATGAATCGTAAAAGAAAAAAGATAATTATTGTACTAGGAACGTCGCTTCAAAATATTTAAAAAAAGACTACTAACCACGTATTACATTTTTTTTATCTTGTGTGTTGATTAGACGTTTCACCTATTTGAAATAACGGAGGCCATGAAACATTCCCTTATTCAATTTTTCTGCACACACACGTTGCCGGCACGCGCGCGCCGCTCGCGTACAAAGGACGCCATCGTCTAATTCTGACTACCACAATCCAGCCCTTCCTTGACAAAAATGCATGCTTTGAGCGCGTTTCTAAATTTTTTTACTGCGCCATCTGTTCAAGCCTAAAGAGAACTCACTCAAGTGAATCTGAGTATTTAAATTACGGCGCCATTAAACGCTTCTTCCAGCGTGGGCGAGCCCAGTCGTTTTCTGTAGGGAAATGGTTAACCTTAAACGGGGCCATGACGGAGTTTTTTCGTTGATACATTTCATTTCCTTTATTAAATGCGAATGCATTTCTTAGTCGGGCTATGTGAGGCGTCCGACGTTGTCCGCGGCGGCGTCCGCGCACCGGCAGGTGTTATCTCTCCGCTCTCACTCCCTCTCCCATAGCAACAGCTGCGGGCGCGCGCGCTTATCCTCGCCCCTAGCAACCGGAGCATGTGGTGCGAGAGAGTGTAGGAGAGGGTAGGTGCAGTGCTTCGCCGCTCCTCTCGCCGTTCGCTCTCTCTCCTCCCTGCGCCCCACTCTCCCGTCCGCTCGCGCCTCACTCTCGACCGTTCGCTGGCTGGGCGCCTCTCAAGGCGATGGCAGAAGTCGGTGTAGGCGAAATCTCTCGGCGCAAGAAATGCATTCGCATTTCCTCACGATTCCCTTCGGGGAGGTGGGGGGCATTTTTTCCTCCCAAAGGGTCCACAGGCAAAGCACAATGGGTGTTGGGGTGCGCATGCATAAGGATTTCAAGCAAAGTTATGAGAAATTGGAGCGAAGCATCTGAAAAAGCAGGTGCGTCAAGGTAAACATTCTCGAATATGAAGGAGCAGCGCACGCTCATTCGCAGCACGAGTGCTACTTTGTTAGGTGGCTGCAGTTTCTTTCTTTCTTTCTTTCTTTCTTTCTTTCTTTCTTTCTTTCTTTCTTTCTTTCTTTCTTTCTTTCTTTCTTTCTTTCTTTCTCTCTTTCTTTCTTTCTTTCTTTGATTCTTTCTTTCTTTCTTTCTTTCTCTCTTTGATTCTGTCTTTTTTTGTTGTTTCGTTCTCTCTATTTCTCTTTTTCTCAGTCTTTATATATCCTTTACTGTCTTCCCTACTCCTCACCCTCACATATCTTCTCTTCACCTTCACTTTCCTTTCCTACCCCGCACTATACGATACTGTACAAACCTATGCCGTGTTCTGTCAGCGTGCATTGGATAGCCGAGTGGTTATGACGCTCGCCTTCGGAGCGAAGGTACGCGGGTTTGAATCCCGCCGCATCGTGAGGAATGTTTTCCCGCTGATTTTCTTTACTTCTCTTTCCTTCCACCTCTTTCTGTATATATCTTTCTTTCTCTTTCTTCCACACCCTTGCTATACGCCAGCAAATCGGCGCACGTATCCTGGGAGGGAATCAGAAGAAGACGAACACGAAGAGAGCCGGGTGCCGGTTGATGATGCGGATAGTTATGGGTCACGGCAGACGATTTACGCCGAGCTACAACAGCTTCAGTGTTAAAAGATCAAGATCTCCTGAATGAATATGAAATGATCTTATGAAGGTGTACTACAAAACCATTATCTTGACTGGCGGCTTCCATATACTTATGGTTTAGCTCATAAATGCAGGAAGAACCGACGTTGCAAAATTAACTGATCTACTATCAATGGCAAGGCCGGCCCTGATACAGGCTAGTGTTACTCAGACAAGTAAATTAAGCATACAGATTTGACACCTGCCATAAAATGGCAGGGTTCGCACTTGCGTGTAGATCATTTAAGGCAACCGCTCAAAGCTCTCCGTCTACGTAAAAGATGCGTTCGTACTTAGCGGCTCCACCTAGTTTTCGTTCTTGGAACCATCGCGACCACGGCTGGCCGGTTAAAAAAATAAAGCTTGCTCTTGGCTGCGCAAGGCTCGATAACAGTGCAGCTTGTCGATCGTACTAGGAGGCATTATCGGTTAAGGCTATGTGTTTCTTGGCTCAGGCTAGGTTTCAAACTTAGTTTAGGCAAGGCAATTTTTCAGCTTGTGACGGCTCTTGGATCGATCGCCTCTTTCTCTTTATGTCAGCCACTTTCTTGTTCAAGTAGGCTTTGTCGGATCGCAGACGCTGATCTTGTTCCCGTTCTGCAACACGTCGAGGCTCGCAATAGGCCGCATCTTCTTAAGTCTGTGGTTCTCCCTCGTACAAACCATGGCTACGAACTGCCTCGCAACGTCTACGCGCGGCTCCTTTATACTGATCGCGAAGACAGGCACATGTGCAGTAGTTCTATTTATGATGTATTTATTGACGTAAACGGGGGGCTAGGCAACACTTGCACTTAAACTGGGCTTGGTTATGCTTAGCAATTTCGGTAGCTTCGACGCGGCTTCTCCGCAGCTCTTTGCTATGGTGCATGCGCGGCTTGGCATGACATCATATCGACTGTCGCGCTAATTCGCCACCGCACTTGAGCAGGTGACGCCTCTTTTGTCGCCTGTTCTGTTAATGCCGCAAGCTTTGTAAGAACAGGTTACGTCAACGTTACATAGTCCTCACGATTACCGCAGACAGAAAACAACTGCAAAAATAAAACAAAACTCACAAAAAAACAATCCGGGCAGTTTGCACAACTTCGCGCAAAGCTTGGCACAGCGAAGCACGGCACGCTGCTCGTACTTCCCCGTCTAGTGACACGTCTATCTTCGAGATGCGCGGCGTCTTCGTCGGTCTCCATTTCCTCTTCCCATTCTTTCTGTGCTATGCTTTACTCTCTCCCCCTCCTCCTTTCCTTCCTCCTCGCCATCACATCTCTCCTCCTCACGCTCACTTTTCTTTTCCCACCATCTTGCAACATCATACTATACAATGCTATGCTACACATTGCTGGCGTGCCTGGATAGCCAAGTGGTTAGGACACTCGCCTTCGCATCGAGCGTACACGGGTCTTAATCCCACCCCGTGACAGATTATTTTTGAGCAAAAGATTTTCTCTTCCTTTATATCTTTCGTTCTGTCTTTCTTTCATTCTTCTTTTGTTCCTATCTCTCTCTGTACTCGTTCTCAGGGTTATAACATGCCACCCCGTAGCGTTGAGTAGTGGGTATTGCCCAAATTCTGTCACATACCCGTTCATTATGATCATATTTTTCTGCCGTGGTCATACTTTCCACATACTTTACGCCGAGCTAGATCACCTTCGCTGTGAAAAGGTTACTGTCAAGGTATACGTATACCATTGGTGACGAATGCTTCATCCAGGGAAGAAATTATATGCTTCATACCTAGGTGAAGCGAGGGGATGATAATCCTGGAGATGATTGGCTCAGGGGACCACCGCGTCAATCCTAAAGATTTAAAAGCTTCAGCTTCTTCGTGGAGCTGCGTGAGGAGTCGTCGACCGCGTAGATACCGACCAGTGCAGCGCGTGGGTTCTGGATTGTAGGGATGCCTCGGCCACATACAGTGAACTAACAAAGAAATTTCATCTGGGGAGGCCTAGGTATCTGCCGCCGCACAGTCAATTGAACAGGCCTCAAGCATTTTCATTCCTTCAGGTTCGGCGCTATTGCTGTGCATTGAGTTTGATGCTGTTGCTATCGTTTTCCCATGGAAATCAATATAATTTTCCCTGATTGATTATATACCTACTCGCGCGCCTGTCGAGCAGTGTTTTAATAAAGAAATGAAGAATCGTGCATGCACCAAGTCGATATTGTTTGATAGGGCGAGTTTGCAGGAATTGCCAGTATTGTTTGCATAAGTAATAGATGCCAGTGTTGAAAATTGATAGTAGCATAAAAAGTTTACGCCCCAGAAAAAGTAAATAAGACACTGAATCTAGTTCAGCAGTCGGCATGAATTCAGAATTCCAGCTTCTTCTAAAACGCGCAAAGGACATGTGCTGAGCAGATGTTTCGGATGTAGTCACAAACTGCCAGGAAACTGCCGTTCTTGTTTTCTGCGCAACTCTCTTCGCAGTGATGCTTATTCTGGGAACGCGTGTCCCTTCAACACATAGTACGCTGCAATAAGCCCCGCCAAAAGTCCCCAATATTGAACACGACAAGGAGCTTTCAGAGCTTCTTAGCGTGTGCTCTAACTTGTTTTCAGCTGTAACTTGGAGCATCAGCTAAAGCTGAGCACAAGTGTCCAGGGCACGGCCCCAGCTCAAGGCATCCAAGAATAAGCAGGCTTCTTCGAAGCTATAGTTTGAATCTACGTGTTTTAAAGTCTTAGGAGCACGGAAGCTTGGGCGAGTTTGTAAGACATCATGTGACAATTTCAAAGCGCCAAAAAACAAGGACATACGAAAAAGAGGGGACACAACGAGCGCTATTGTGTTGCTAGTCTAGTTATCATATCAACTTAGAGACTGATAACACTGGGTGCAGTTTCCATTCATTCTTACCAAACGTTATTTTCCTGGTAGTGTAGGTCAATAATGTAGTAGGAATGTTGTGTTAAACGTACTTCAAAATATATGCATTTGTGTTTATGGCCCCTCGGTGGGACGTGGTAGCTTCTGAGAGTTGTCCAAACCTTCTGACGTGTATGCAAGGCCTGCAGAGTTGTAAGTTATGTAGTGTTGTTATTACGTATAGACAAGAAAAGCAAAGCGACAAAAAATGTGCGTGTAAATATACGTTACCTACTACAGCCATCACTTAGACGAACAAGCAGGATATATTGGCTCAGTGATGTTATTATGGGCTCATCTAAGCTAATTTACGATACGCACAGACTGCGCCAAGACGAAAAATTATGTAAACAAACATACATACAGAGTAAAACTGGCAGTAATATTTATACACTTACACTGACAACACTGTCCTTGAGCGAAGTGTGTAGTTTGTAGCTTTAGGTGTTTTTAGATGCGAAGCATCTTATGCTCGGGGCTATGTCCGTCCCGCGTCCCGCGTCCGGCCACTTTCATCAAGTAAGGAAGCGCCCATTACGCGAACCAGAACACCGTAGTAATATGAAGGCCGTCAACCACTACCACAGTCATCAGAGTCATGGCCGAGAGCACAGAGAGGCTGCTTAGCGAATGCTAGGCAGGTGGTGTCTGTCGCCCAGGTTGACCCCATTCCTTGATCTTAGAAGGGGCTTAGTCCGTCCCTCCTTCCCGCTTCCCATGCCACCGCAGCGCATCCCCCTCCCCCCCTCTCTCTCTCTCCTCTCCTACGCTCACCCCCCGTCCTCTCCTCTAGGAATTCTCTACGGAGCGGCGCGCACGACCATGGTGCGACAGCTGCATACTCCGCTGGGGGCGCCATGGTAGTTCCGCGGTATGAAAATGACGGAGCGCGCGCGCCTCATTCTCTCTCCTGTGCAGCGCCGCGATGAGCGCCCGGACCGCTGACGGGAAACGAGAGCGGTGACGTTCCTGCCGCTCAAGCTAATTATCTCCCCCGCTGCTTCGCATCCACACATGGTTCCCTTTAGCGGGAGATGGGGAAGTTTTTCTAAATTGTTCGCTAATAGCGACCCTGGAGAAGTGACCAACGGTCAAGCGAATAGGATAACATGTTTCAAAGATAGAAAACAAACAATAATTTTTAAAATTTTGTTTAATTATTTCCTTTTTGACTAGGAATAGTTTTGGGTACAAAATTAGGCGCCAAAGTGCTGCTTTGAGAATAATAAGTTAAGACTACAAAGGAATATTGTGGAGTTTTTGGTTCCGTAATTGCAGTGTAAATCCCATCGACTATGCTATAAACCCTAGAACGGCGTGCATTCAAGGAAATTGTTGCTAACTTGCATCCTTTGCACAGCCTAATTCCTAAATCTGTAGTAGCTGGTTCGAGGAAGGAGTAGGTAGCATTTCAGAGCCTGAAATCAAGTTGCGTTCCTTCTCAAGGATGTACACCAGAGCCTTAGGTCGTAAAACAAAGGTACTTTATCGAAACATTGTAGGAGAAGTACGGAGGCCTTGACGGAAGTGAGCCGACTGAACAGCATGACGAAGACAAGAATTTCGTTAACCGCATTTTCGTCATGAAGCAATATAAGAACGGCAAGTGCCACATCAGGGACGTGCTGGTCACCTGCGAGCCGAGATAGAAGTGTAGGATGAGGAAAAGTAAGCTATGGGACTGAATAAACTGAATACACTGACAGCTACCGCTTCGGTTGCGTCCTGGCCCATAGCTGCTGCAAGGCGCTGGACGTTCCGTGAACATCAAGCAACGGCTTTCATAGCCATCAAATCCTACGGTGAAGACGACAGCGACCTAGAACCGCGGAAACGACCGGCGGAGGATGACACGAGCTACCAGAGAGAGCCCAGTGTGTCCAGGCTGTTGGGCGATGAAGAGTAAAACGAGAGGAGCTCTGAGAAATATCCTCGACACGAACGAGAGAAAGCAAAACGCTACACTAACAAGAATCGGATAGTTGTCGGCGAAGACGACGATGATGACGCGGCGACCATAGAGTTGATATAACAGACTCTAGAGGAAACGCTGGACCGATAACGCTATGACCACACGAGCAACGACATGTTGGTACGTTGTAATTGTTGCCATTACAATAGTTTACAGAAGCAATGAATATATATAAAAACAGAAATTTTCGCAATATGAATCATAAACAATCGTGTTCACGTATTACAAACAGACGGAAATTGTTTGATGTTCACATCGAATACTTTCAGGAAACCTTCACTGGCTATTTAGGCATTTTACTGCGCGCGAAAGGAGCATTTACAGGTTTGTTTACTAGATGGCGCGACCATCCTTGTACAATATCAACTTTGGCGGCGTGGCCATGTCACCAATTGCGACGGCTGGCTTGCGCGTTGTGTGAATCGTAGCGCCTCGTCGTCAGCGTTTTTTTGTTGTCATCAGCCGACAACTCGACTTTATGTGACATCCTTTAACTGCGATAAAACAGGGAGTCATGAAACAGAAAAAAAAATGCCAGGGGTGATTGCAGCATGCAGTGGCGACTGCGAGTGAGACGTCACCCGAAAGCTCAGTATCGCTCCATCATGGCGGCACCCGCGTGGTTACAGGTTTCAATGCATGGACTTTATGGAGAACTTTTCCTCTAAAGTCAGTAAAGTAACTCTATGGCGGAGAGTGTCACCGCCAAGGCGTGGTCGACGACGGAGTGCTTCTAGAGAGCGCGTCGGCGATGTGTGCACGCCGGGGCGAATGCTTGTGGGCAGCGTGACCAGCCCACAAGCATCCCTTGTGGGCTTTTCCATAGAATATCTCTTGTTTGCTGCCGGTTACATTGAAACTAACCCTGGACCTAACACCCGTACAACATGACAACAAGAGTTTGACGACTTCACCGAAAACCCTGCCTAACAAATGAACGTATTATTCTGCATGTTGCAAAATGCTCCCTTAGAGACGCACACTGTTGAGAAAGACCCTTAGAGCTCTCTACAGAACTCTAAGTGTCCGTATTAGCTTGCTGCTTATGTCAAGTCAATTGAAACTAGACACGAAAGCATTCATGCGAAAATTACTGGCATCCGAAAGCGGCTTAACGAATTGGAAGAAAAATCTAAAAACGTACGACAGTATTTACGTCGTAACTTTTCTACTGCTCCATGTAGCTAATAATTGGCATATTTTCAGATACTAGTTCGTTCTAAAGTAGACTAAGCTACAGCCATGTGGCACCCTAGTTATGATAATGTACAAACTTCCCCTGAAGTTTGTACATTATCATAACTAGGGTGCCACATGGCTGTAGCTTACACGCCACGAACACTTACATACGAAATTCTCAGGATACATCACCGCGTCAAAGAAAAAGGCCATGAGATTGACTTTCAGTGGCTACCTGGTCATTGCGGGATCAGTGGCAATGTTTCTGCAGACAACGCGGCTCGTACATCGCATGAGCAAGAGACTAAGCTACAGCCATGTGGCACCCTAGTTATGATAATGTACAAACTTCCCCTGAAGTTTGTACATTATCATAACTAGGGTGCCACATGGCTGTAGCTTACACGCCACGAACAGCTTACATACGAAATTCTCAGGATACATCACCGCGTCAAAGAAAAAGGCCATGAGATTGACTTTCAGTGGCTACCTGGTCATTGCGGGATCAGTGGCAATGTTTCTGCAGACAACGCGGCTCGTACATCGCATGAGCAAGAGACTACCGTTCCAATTCCTCTTTCTAGGACAGACGCTGCTAAGCAGCTTCGTCGCCTGGCTCGTACACTATGCTTGGCGGAGTGGAACACGCCAAGCATAAGACACACTCGGCTACACCAAATAAATCCAACGCTGGAACTCCGACCTCCAGCCGGGCTTCGTCGGCGTGAAGCCTCACTTCTTTGTCGGCTTTGGTTGGGGGGTGCCCTATACGAAAGCATACACGGCATTAAGTGGAGTGACCGACAGTTCGACATGCGAGGTCTGCGGCACCAAGGAAGACATTGATCATCTATTATGCCGCTGCCCCCGATTTGCCTCTGAAAGACGAACGCTCTGTGATGTGATGCGACGACTGGACGATCGACCGCTCTCCGTGCAGATGCTGCTGGAGCACCGTCCCCATCATTCGTCGGCCAACAAGGCAGTTAAAGCGCTGTTGAGTTTCTTAAGGACCACGGGCCTTTGTGAACGTCTGTGACTATTGTGCAGTGCCCACGCCACAGAAGTGTCAGCGTATTTGTTGATCATTTTCCCTTTTTTTTTTCTTCTTGTGCTTCTTTCTCTCTGTCTCTCTCATCTTTCTACTCCCCTTTCCCTTTTCCCCCAGTGTAGGGTAGCCAACCGGACTGCTATCTGGTTAACCTCCCTGCCTTCTCCCTTTTGTATTCCTTCCTTCCTTCCCCTGAACTGGTCCAGATAACTCGGTTCGTTTAATATTGTCAAATTTTAACAAAACTACGAGCTTCTCAACCACGAAAACATCCCTTACACTGCCTTCTTTTACATCTCGCGGAAAAGCTTGCCGTTTAACACTATTTAACAAGATGTATCACCATTCCTTCCTGCGTGACCAACTCCTCCTTCGCCGATAGCACATATCCTGCCGCATCGATCGCCATTACAACATAGCTTGTACTATTATATAAATGTATCAGCTGATATTGTAACATACGATATTTAGGCTATTTGCACAACATAACTGCATCCGCTGGTTTTTTTTTTCAATTACTTCGTTGCAACCCACTCACTTAGGAAATGTCATTTGGCCCTGAGGGTAAAATAAATAAATAAATAAATCTTATGAACTGTGAAGAGCGAATTCACTTTTGTAGAAGTATTTACATACGGAGGTCACATATAGGGCAATTCATTCGCTTTTAGAAGAAGTAATGGTTTATTTCTTGTCGCCAATAAAAATAATTGATACACATAGCGACAACATAGAGCGCTTGAAATGGCGACGAAAACAGAGAATAGAACACGAACGCTAACCGTCAACAATTCACAGGGTGAAAGTTAGCGCTCGAGTTGGGTTCTCTTTTGTCGTCTCGTCAAGCGATATGCACTCTCCCTACGATACGCCAACAAAGTCGAACATCAGCACTTGTGTGCCGTAGAATTCATAGAGAGTGGGGGAGTCTAACAATGTAGGGCATGAAGGTTATGTGGGCTGAATTTGATCAACCTCATAGCGCTTACTTATACGTCGGCCATTAATAGAACTGAAGTGGGGGGCAGAGTAATGAAACCAAGAAGACCATGACAAATATTTCATAGACGGACTTTAGAAGAATAGAAGTTCTGGCCACATGGCGCTGCATACTTGTTAGAGTGAAGCGCAAAAGACGGGACCGTTTCGTCTCACTTTGTTGTACCGTCTGTAGCGCTTCACTTTACCAAGTATTCAATGACGGTAGTTAGGTCGTCGCAATTAGAGATAAGGAAGGCTTACTTCCTTTAGTTCTTCCAGAGTTGCACCAATAACAACGACGAAAAGGTAACTTATGAAAACAATATTTGCCAGGCGCATTATCAAAGGAGAAGCACTGGTGAAAGCGGAATGCTTGCGTATTAGGCGATCGCGTGTTGCGGAAACATTACCAAGTCTCACTTTTCGAATGTGTTGAAGCCGCTGTGTTCCAGAAAATGTGATAGCATCCTATTGTAAATTGCACAAGAATATGTATCTGCAAAACGTATATGACGACATAACCTGGCCGTTCTTCGAAAAGAATAATGCGTATGATTGTTTTTTAAAATGCGTTTCCGAATGCTGGGTAGAGAGGTTGGGGCGAAGGTGGGCCATCTCTTATAGTACGCCTGCCTGCATTAAACAGACAATTGAAACGCTTGCCAGAATTTGTGCAGCACAGCTGCAGAGCAGGGCTTGCCTCACAATGACTAAATGTGCTGACAAGTTTCGATGAGCTCCCGTAAGCTGCTGCCCGTGCATTTTTTAGATTTTTGATCTGCTGAACGACCAGGAAGCATAACATAAAGGGAATGATCTTGGCGCTTTCATTGTTACGTGAAATCAAAGGTTGCGCTAGTTAGATGTCAATGGCGGCAAAGGTTTGCAGGAAAATATAAAAACGCTTCCAGAAAAGCACAAATAAAACGCAACACAAGCTAAGAGCACTCAAGTAAAACGGATTATAAGACACAGGTGTAAACGCGACGAAAAATCGAACGACATAGAAAATATTATGCGTGCTTCATCGAAGTAATTAACAACGTTGCACATAAAGAAAAACAAAAAAGACTGAACATAAAGCAATAGTCCCATGAAGCGACGACATTAGGAATATGTAGAAATGAAGAACAAGAACAAATTTTATAGCTCTGACCGCTAACATCTCAATTATACAGAGGTGAAAAAAAGTATCACCATTTTTTCAAACTTGGTGCAGTGACATCTAATTGCATCTGAACGAAAGATGGGGACTTGATCGAGGATTCATTTATTTTGTCTACCAATGGAGCTACAGTGGCGGCTTCTTTAAAATAGACTTGTTTGGGTATTTACGTTTGTGTAGTCCTGAGAGTGTTAGCCAGCGCAGCTCGCAGCCATGACGGCGAGTGTCGCGGTTTTACTAGCCTTGATATGCAAGAAGAAATTAGTTCTCCGATAACGTCGGTACACCAAGATGCTCCACGACTTGCAAGAGCTGATGTCAACACTCTCCAAGGTGTTGTCGGCTTCGTACTCACATTTTTGGTGCCCTCCCCCCCTTTTCAATAACACGTCGCTTTATTTACTACGTAATATGAAGTTCGAAGTGATTCGTGGGTTTTTGATGGTATGCTCCTGCGTAGAAAGCGCATCGCAGCGTCTGCCAAGCTTACGTCTAGTCTTGTACAACTTGCTCATGAATCTCACCCTGGTGCTGTGAAAAACGTACAAAGTATACGATAAAATGTGCTAGTGGCTGAGGCAAAACAAACAAGTTGACACGACTGTCCGTAGTTGTATTGTTTGCCCGAGCGCCGGTGAAAATGCTAAGAAGTCGCCCACACCAATTCAGCTACCACTTCTCAATAAGCCCTTCTATATCATTACTATTGATATTGTCTGCCCTTTCGAGCATGCGCACGTAGGTTGCAGACTATTAATGCGAAAGCCGTTAATGTCTCGTACTCGCGGTGGCCGGTGTCCGGTCCCCTGGAACGGTGCCAGCGGTGGCGTCAACGAATTCGAAAGGTCGTGGGAGGTGCGACTCACCCACACACTCTAAGAAATGATCGAGTAAAAACTTCCCCATCTCCCGCTAAAGGGAACCATGTGTGGATGCGAAGCAGCGGGGAGATTGTTAGCTTGAGCGGGAGAAACATCGACGCTCTCGTTTCACGGCAGCGGCCCGGGCACTCATCGCGGTGCCGCATAGGAGAGAGAATGAGGCGCGCGCGCTCCGTCATTTTCATACCGCGGAACTACCGTGGCGCCCCCCAGCGGAGTATGCAGCTGTCGCACCACCCACCTGTCGTGCGCGCCGCTCCGTAGAGGATTCCTAGAGGAGAGAACGGGGGGGGGAGGGGACCGTAGGAGAGGAGAGAGAGGGGGACGTGCATGCGCTATGGGAAGCGGGAGCCACTTCGTACAGTAGAGGATTCCTAGAGGAGAGAGGGGGAGGGGACGCGCATGCGCTGTGGGGGGGTGTGGGACGCGGGGGGCCGCCCCGTACAGTGGAGGATTCCTAGAGGAGAGAAAGGGCGTGAGCGTAGGAGAGGCAGGGAGGGGAGGGAACACGCATGCCCTGTGGGGTGTGGGACGCGGGAAGGAGGGACGGACTAAGGCCCCCCTCCAAACACATGCAAGCAAGATTAAGGAATGGGGTCAACCTGGGCGACGGACACCACCTGCCTAGCCATTGCTAAGCGGCCTCTCTGTGCTCTCGGCCATGACTCAAAGAATGGGGTCAACCTGGGCGACAGACACCACCTGCCTAGCCATTGCTAAGCAGCCTCTCTGTGCTCTCGGCCATGACTCTGATTACTGTGGTAGGGTTGACGGCCTTCATAATACTACAGTGTTCTGGTTCGCATAATGGGTGCTTCCCTACTTCATGAAAGTGGCCGGACGCGGGACGGGGGGACGCGGGAGTAGAGTTGCGCCCCCCAGCGGAATATGCAGCTGTCACATCACCTGTCGTGCGCGCCGCTCCGTAGAGGATTCCTAGAGGAGAGGACGGGGGGGGGACCGTAGGAGAGGAGAGAGAGGGGGGAGGGGACGTGCATGTGCTGTGGGACGCGGGAGCCGCTCCGTAGAGTAGAGGATTCCTAGAGGAGAGAGGACGCGCATGCACTGTGGGGATGTGGGACGCCGCTCCGTAGAGTAGATGATTACTAGTGTAGAGAAAGGGAGTGAGCGTAGGAGAGGATAGGGGAGGGGACGCGAATGCGCTGTGGGGTGTGTGGGCCGCTCCGTAGAGTAGAGGATTCCTAGAGGAGAGAAAGGGGGTGAGCGTAGGAGAGAGAGGGGGGAGGGGACGCGCATGCGCTGTCGTGGTGTGGGACGCGGGAAGGAGGGACGGACTAAGCCCCCTCCAAACACATGCAAGCAAGATCAAGGAATGGGGTCAACCTGGGCGACAGAAACCACCTGCCCAGCCATTGCTAAGCAGCCTCTCTGTGCTCTCGGCCATGACTCTAATGACTGTGATAGGGTTGACGGCCTTCATATTACTACAGTGTTCTGGTTCGCATAATGGGTGCTTCCCTACATCATGAAAGTGGCCGGACGCGGGACACGGGACGCGGGACGGGGGACGGGGGGACGCGGGAGGAACGGACAAAGCACCGAGCATAAGATGCTTCGCATCTAAAAAAAAAACACGCACACATTTGTGTGCCATTTCACAAGGAGTGTAAAAAAAAGACATGGCATAGTCAGTCGAATGGCCACAGGCTTTCGCCGAACACACTTCAGAATTTACAAAGTGTCCTTCCATTTTGACGTTTTGACCTGATGCTACCTCTCACACGGCGACGAATATTCTTCTCACGCACTCCACACGTTAATGTTGCCTGACAGAGATAGCATCTACCCATACATAAGGAGCACGGTGGTGGAATATGACAGGGGGGCCAAACCAGCGCCGGGAACGCGTCGCCCATCTGCTCGCGTTGCTCGCGGCCGCCGATAGGTTCGCAACGAGTTTCTGGGCCAAAAGACGCGCATTGCAAGCTTTCGCAGTGCTGTGAAGGCCTGTTGCAGGCCCGTAGCCAGGAATTTTTTTCGTGGGGGGGGGGGGCACTCGTTGAAAGCCTTGAAAAACACCCTTTTTTATTATTTTTCCTCGGTAAAACACCCCCTTACATCCGAATTTCGGGGGGCTCCCGGGTCCCCCCCTGGCTACGGGCCTGGCCTGTTGCTATAGCTGTATTTTTGTGGTTAGAATACGCTGTTTGTTTTTTTTTAATAGCTTTTAGTGGTTGTCTGCCCATTTCTCCGACAAGAGTAAGTGTATCAGGCTTTACGGAGCTTAAAACGTTTTCTAATCGATTGCGGGTAAGCACGATAAGATTGTAGTAGAACTGAGAGGCGGGCGAGTGGGCATTATCCATCAGCAGCGCAAAAATTGACGCAAGACAAAGAGAAGAAGAGGACAGGACAAGTCTTGTCCTGTCCTCTTCTCTTTGTCTTGTGTCAATTTGTGCGCTATCCAACGATGGATAAGACTGACACAGTGCCGATTGCAAGGGTTGCGCATGTATATTTCTTTCCAGAAGCGTGAACACTTCTACCGGCGAGTGTATAGAGCAGAAAATATATTTCGTTTTCAAGTGATTGCATGCAGAGCTGGGCTTATGGACGCCGTTAATTTTTGATCACCTGGCTGCAACGAAATTGACGTGTTACGCTACGTGTGTTTGTCTGGCAACAGTAGTTTTGGGAAGAAACACCGTTCCTGTACATTTGTACATTCATTAAAGGAGTACTGACACCTTTTTTCGAAGGCGAGCTTGCTCTGTCATACAAATCTCCTGTATGCATAGATGGCCCTGAGCAAGTATCAAGCTCAGCAAATGCTGACAAGATATTTTATTTTGATATTAAAGTAAGTTTTCTCGCGGCATCCGTACTGACATCAACACTAACCTGACGTCAGGCTACAGCACTAATCCTCTGGTGACTTCACGCAGCAGTCTGGCTAGTTGTGATGACGTCAAGCACCAAAACACAAAAAATGGCAGCTTGCGCGTCGCCTTCTTGATCATCTGCTCGCGCCGTGCGGTCGTGCGGTCACTGTCATCCAGTGTACTTGTGAAGCGAGTAAGCGGAGTCTGGAATAGAGTGCGTGTACGCGAATACAAAATATACGCTTATCAGAGGGCAAGGGAATCGTCTGACTTTCAATTTGTCGTCATGGCACCGATATTTTACCCTGCGAAGTCTTGTGCCAGTGAAACGGCAAGTTCCACCGATTCCCATCCGATCCGGCGCTGAGACAAGCGTGGGTCGACTTCGTGCGCCGCGGCCGAGGCGGAGACTGGACGCCAACCAAGCGGAGTTCACTCT
Source organism: Rhipicephalus appendiculatus (assembly GCA_030522465.1). Lineage (NCBI taxonomy): Eukaryota > Metazoa > Arthropoda > Arachnida > Ixodida > Ixodidae > Rhipicephalus > Rhipicephalus appendiculatus. The sequence goes on along the minus strand of JALIZH010001509.1, from coordinate 508 downwards.
GTTCGCTCCACTTCACTCCCGGACGCGTACAGGCGCAGCATGCAGTTGCTGACCGGCTTCGGATTGTCGACGAAGAATGTGCGACGAAGAATCCCAACGTTGTGCCCCACTGCCGCAACCGCGCATCACGTTGCCTTTCAAGGATATAGAAAAAGAGTCTGCAGCGGCAGCAACTTAAAGCGTGCAGGCGATCCCGAGTTGCGTGCTCCAGTGGAGGTTACTCGTGTTATCGAAATCTTCACACGTGTTATCGAAATCAGTGTTGTGTTCGTGCATAGCTACACCGTGTACTTCAGTTCTTGAGTTTAGACATGGTGAACATGCAATTCTGATAATGTACGAGTTCATCATTGTGTAGCTAAGCATATGTCAGGCTAATGCCGTCTTTCAGGTTCCTCTTCATGTCTTACCTAGTCTATGAGGTTAAGACGACTACCTTTCAGAAATTTGGAGAATGTGTTTACTACCATGTGTGCAAACTTAGCCGATTTTTCTGTTTTGTTATTGT
>JALIZH010001508.1:0-16681 GCA_030522465.1 Rhipicephalus appendiculatus | reverse complement strand
CCTCTATTTCTCCGTTTTTTCCCTCTTTTTTTGTCTGTTTATTTCTCTATTTCTTTCTCTGTCTTACCTTTCTTTCTCTCTATTTCTTGCTTCCTCTTTGATTCTTTCTTTCCGTCTTGCTCTGTTTTTTCTATCACTTTCCGGGTATATTTCTTTCTCGATATTTGCATCTTTTTCTGTCTTTCTTCCCTTTCTCTGTACTTATTCTCTCGCCCAACAGAGTAATTGCATCCCACGCCCGTCAAATCAGCGCAGATGTTCTGGGAGCGATGAAGAAGATGAAGAGAATGAAAAGGAAAGAGTGCACGTGCTGGTTCATGATGATGATAATGTTCGCTAGACTAACAGGGCTTCACCGAGATATCTCTCTCTCCTTTCTCTTTCTCTGTCTTGCTTTCTTTTTTTTTGTATCACTTTTTTACTTTCCATTGTGTCTTTGGCTTCGTATCTTTTTCTTTGTTCTCGATCTTTCTTTCTGTACTCGCTCTCACGCCATTCACAGTTATTGCATCCCATGCCAGACAAATTGGCACACATGTTCTGAGAGCAAAGCAGAAGTTGACGGAGAGGACAAAGAGAGTGTGTCCTGGTTCATGATAATTTTTGTTCTCCAGTAATGAGGGCTTCTTCAAGCTTAAAACAGTTGCGCTGTCAAACCGCATTCAGAACCAGAACGGCTTGTTCATATAAGTGACACCAGCCCACAGATGGCGTAACGATGCTTAAGACAACGCACACACAGAAGATTAACAAATGCAGCAGTAGTATATTTATTTCTGGACGTGGAAAATAACTTCTTTTTTTTCGTTCGTAGACAGAACAGCGAATTTCTGCCTCATGGCTAACGTAGCCTCGGTGCCGACAGCCTTGACAACCCCATCATCACAGTTGGACCTTGGCCGACGTTCATCTGCGTCTTGTATGGCTCCAGGGCTGGTATCACCTCTTTCTGTACAAACTCCCTCACCTGCAGAGACCGTGAAGCGCATTTTGCACTCATGTCATACGGTGTCTTCCTCGTGTATAGCGTGCCACTGCACAAGTCACACATGCACACACACACACACACACACCCGCGCGCACACGCACGCATGCACTACCTTCACTACCCCGTCCTAGCCTACTGGAAGTTTCAATTGTCACTGTCACTGCTATTGTTCTTGGATTGCCGTGAGGCCACGTTGCAGGGTGTACAGCAAAAGCTCGTTAATTTGACACACATTAATTAGGAAAATCGGATAATTTGGACTTGTTCTCTGGTCCCGGCAGGCCAATGTATTGTTCAATGGCATCGAACTCTTGTTAGTTGATCATATTTGGCTGCAACCCGGTTGATTTGAATGATTCTTGGAGCGCGCTGAGCGTGAAACGCCCGTGCAATGCAAAGGAGTGAAAATGATGTTTGTGGACAACCGAAACGACCCACCATTTGTCATCAGCGCGAACCACATGGGAATACTGGTCACGACGTTTCGGGTTTGTCAGGACCGGGAGGTCTTGAGCCGCAGTCACATCGTGAACAAAGACTCGTTACCTTCGTTTTCTTTAGTCCTCATCTCCAACTCACACGGCACTGCATGAGGTGACGGAAGGAAGGTGCACGTGGCACGACTCACCTGTTCTGGGGCCCTGCCAATGAACGACGTAGGGTGCAGCAGTGAATCGAGCTGCTGGTAGATTGGGGCGAAGTAGGGGTCGTCCCGAATGCGATCTACGAGGTCGTTGGGCAGGCCCTTCTCCTTGACCTGGGCGGCCGCCTCGTGCGACAGGACACGGATGCGCTCGTGACAGTCCTGCGAGGGAACAAGATTTGTCAGCTCACTTCTGTACCCAGCAAACGACATCACACAAACATCGGCAGGAAATCTGCAGCATGTAGAGGGTGCTCACACCCCCCGTAAAGTTATTTTTGCCGCACGGCACTTGCACGTCCGATGGGCTGACTTCACTTCGAGGCACTAATGGCGGCATGTTAGCGTAGTGCGAAGGATGATGCATTGTTCCCACGGTGGTGCCACCTGGCAGCGAGGATTCCGCGACTCGTGGCCATGGATTCCTACCCGCGGTGGGTTGAATGTCGGTGTGGTCACATTCGTTATACACTGTGTGGGTTACATCACTTTGCATCTATGTGTTATATTTACATTCTAGCGGGTTACTTGCAGTTTACCTGTAGTTATTTGATTTGGCTGGCAGGCTCACTGTTGTGTAAAAGGTGCTAATAAATGTTCAGATGTTCTTTACACTACGGTGCGTACTGTGTCCATTTCTTCCATGAGTGAGTGAGAAACCCCACAAGCATTAGAATGCTTAAGCATGTTGCCACTTAGTAACATTACTGTTACCCTCACATACCAGTTTCATAGTGCTATGCATCTCTTATAGACAGATTATCAGCCTTATCAAGCTATCACTTCTTGCAAGGCATGCATAGTGTGTGCTATGCTCGACGAATGTCAATGGCAGTCAATTCTATGGCAAAAGAATGACGTCTAATCAGATTAAGTGCTTGTCATCAACAGTACCAGAGAGTGAACTTATGTGACCACTAGTGATTAAACATATTTAAACACATGGGGAGCACAAAAAACTTGGATGATGCTTGAGCTTTGCCTTCAAGAGTAGAACGCGATAGTGTAATTGGGCACCGTGCGCATCGCCTTATCAATTGCTAGCCTAGCTTTGGTTCTCGGTGCATGTCTCAACAGCGCGGTAAGGAAACGAACGACTGTGCACGTAACATTGGCCGTTTCAAGCTATCCTAAAATGCCTACTGCAAATACAGTTAAGTGCCCACTACGCCATAATTCTTCCGTTTGCGAATCAGCGAAGGGCTCTCGCAACGCATCCATAAGGCAATGTGCAAACCTACGCAGCTGCTCACTTTTTTAATACGAAGGTGTTTTATGCCGGGGTCCACCACGGCTCCACTGACGTATTTCTGTCACAGATATGACGTAAAATATACACGAACAGATGGCAAAGAAAAAAACTAGAAGAAAAAGTACTGTCACTGGGAGTCGAACGTTCGACCCCTCACTCCGCAGCATGCGGCGCGGCGACTAGGCGACAAAAAGCGCGTTCTTCAGCATACTAAGAGCGAGCTATTTATATACACTATTTAACATTGGCGGTACTCAGAGCTCAGTGACTTCTGCGTGTTTTCATTATCACTAGCGCAATGGCACGACGGGCTCAAAGGGTGCTCTTTAAAGATAGTCACCCCGCGCATTGCGGTGCGCGTGCACTTATCTCGTGATAGGGGCTTGTGCTCTCACCGCAAGTTTGTGTTTGAATCGCAGAGAGCACGAAGGTCACTTCGCTCACTGTCGGCCACTTTTTGCGAAAAGAGCGCACTGCTCAAACACAAAGAAGTTATAACTGCGACAGATGTTAGTTCGCGCTCATCCTGTGTATGTTCCTTCCATGTGTCCTTCCTGCTTGAGCAGCGCGTTGCATGTTTTAAAGCTGCTTGCCGTTCTTCGCGTAGCATTACAACTTGTTGCTATAGCATTCATTCCTTCGCCCTTGTGGCGAAACAATGCACAATAAACGCTCAACCACTTCCCTGTAGGCATGTCTTGCTTTTGTGTTAAACCGATTCGTATGACAGAGCGATCAGCCATGTATTTTTTTTTTTATGCTTTTGCAGCTTGATGTCTGAGCACTTTGTAATGGGTGGGACTTTGAAACACCCACTCGTGCTAATCACATGTTTTGATGCCTGGCGCGATTCTATACTTCTGCCATGCAATATTACATGCATCAAAGAGACTCCTTCCACTACATGAAGTTGACACTGTTTTTTTTTTTCAATGGCAGTTTCGAGCAATATTGTGGCTCTGTGGTTGAACACCTGCTTGCCACGCAGACGGCCTGGGTTCGATTCTCATTCGGACCGATATTTTTTATTATTTATTTTATTTGCATCTTTCTCAGTTTGTCGGTCACGGACAAGATGATTTTTTGCCCACAACGAATGACGCAGACACCGAAACTTCTGCAAAACGAGCTCTTTAATGCTCTCGCGTTAAAATGTCACGCAATTAAAGCTCTCTCACGAGATCGAATCGTACCAATATTGTAACAAAATGGCAAGTTGGGCTAGTTGGAGAGTGTTCATTTCCCGAACAAAGAGCTCACAAAACTACACATGAAAGAGAAAGAAGATACACAGCGATGCTTTTTTTTTCCTCCTCTCAAGAGTCTACCCTCTCTTTTTCGTTTCATGGTTTTGTGCACTGTTTCACAGCAAAAGCTGTTATGATTTTGGCGCCTTGGTTGTCCGTCGCCGGTGTCCATAACCACTATTGCACAAAATAAGACGAAAAAAAACAAATAAATTAAAGATACCGAGGATAGAATGGGATTCGAACCCGGACGCTCAGAGTGGCAGTCCAGTATTGTACCACTGAGCTATGCCGGTGTATGAAACTCCATTGCAAACTGACCCTACGCAGGCTTCACGTCGGGTAAGGAATCGCGTTAACATGTATAATAAAGCATTTTAGAAGAGTAAAGTAACAACCAGGCATCACACAATGCGAATTACATGACGAGTGGGTCGTTGAATACTCCAACCCATTACAAATGCCTGAGGCATAATACTTAGTCGTCGTCAGCCACGGCATCAACACAGTGCACATAATGCTTTACAAGTGTGTAGTGGGTACCACGCTTCTCCGAAGAATGATGTATAGTAATGGCATAGTGGACGCTTCCCCACTACACAAAAATTATGATGATTTATGACACAGTGGGTACCATGCAAGTATACTTGTAGTAGTTGCCCCAAGAGTGTTTAAAAAAGGCTCTAGAAAGGTCGATCTTCATGCTTTCACAGTGGCTGTGCTGCGCGTTCCCTGCAGGCATGGCGATATTTCTTCAGAGAAAAAAAAAATTACACCATCTTCCCAAAGGGAACCCTGATGGGATGCGAAGCAGCAGCGTTGCGCATGGGAGCGGTGGAGAGGGTGAAGCGAGAGAGAGGTGACACGTACAGACATGTTTCAACGCAGCGTACGTTGGGCACGCGTCAGAGGCGGCAGCTGCGGGCGCGGAGGGCGAGCGCGCGGCAGGCGAGGGGAGAGAGTGACGTCAGCGCGCACTGCGAGGGGAGCGTGACGTCAACGCGCAGCGGTGGCGTGACCTACTTGGCACCGCTCCAACACCTGCGGCGATGGGGAGCGCGTTGCGGCGCGTTCGTACGCACGGAGGGAGGGACAGCGTTACACAGCCTAGTCAAATAGCTGCTTCGCATCTAAAAAGGAGTCTTACCTGTCGGTTGCCGCCGGCCTTGACCATGGCCATGATGATGTTCTCGGTGGCCATGAAGGGCAGCTCCTGGCGTATGTGGGACTTGATCACCTCGGGGTAGACAACGAGGCCCTCGCAGATGTTCTGCAGGGTGTTCAGCACCACATCCGCCGTGAGGAAGGCCTCACCCAGGCTGATGCGCCTACAGTAACACGGAAGAGATGAGCGCCCACACGAAATGCACATGCTTCAACTGCAACAGGCTTTTGTTAGCTAGAGCCTAGATAAACGATCTTTTAAAGGGACACTACAGGCAAACAAAACTGTCAAAGTGAAAGGTCAATGCTTGAGAATGTCTGAAACATCAATATTGCATGCAGCAGCGCTTTAGTAATCAAGAAGTTAAGGAATGCTGAACAAAAATTGGAAAACACGACGCGGACATCAAAATTCTACTGGGAAGGCACGGCTGTTCCCATGAACAAAGTTCATTTCGCATATTTTTGAAACAGTTGGCTGCATTTGTGGAAGATTGCACATGTGCGGCGGCTGCACGCCAGCACGAGCCGTGACGTCAGATCCACCACTGCTGATGCAGAATGTATGTGTTCCTGTCCTGCTGCTTCCCTTTCTCCACCTCTCCTTCACACCCCACTCTCACCCTTCCACAAAGGCGCTGAGATGCGCACCCCTCTTTAGGCGCTTTATCCCACCCTGAAGCATTGTTCGCTGCCAGCGTCGTTTATCGTGGTTCTAGAAACCGTAGTGGGGGCTGAGCAGGTTGCGAGACACATGCCAGGGCTGGCACCGTTGGCGCACCCTTGACGGATACATCAAATAGCACCAGACATCACTTCCTCTAGTTCACAGCATGGCCACTAAATGCATTAAATTATTCATTATCCGCTAGTTTCTGTGTGGATTGAAGGCTGCGCCACTGATCTGTGCCACCAGTGGGACATTCCAGAACACATGCCCGATGATGTAGCAGGGCTTCAGTGGAATCAATCGAAAGTGCTCCAACCACCCATGACCAGAAGAACATTTCAGGGTAGTACAAGACAGCATAAAATGAAATTTTTTCCATTTCAGTCTAATTCATGCAAATAAGAACTTGGCATTAGCCTTGAGAATGATGCAAGTTCAGTTTTGAAATGGCTGCCGTTTAAGGTGCCAAGGGAAATGGTCACGTGGGTTGCTCCTGTTCAGCCACAGTCACTGAGCGTAGACGCGGAGATGTGGAGCGCATTCGGCCTGCACTTGTTTCTTGCTCCGTCACAGCGGACTCCTTGCATGAGCTTGCAGAAACTGACGGAACAACAAGAAAAAAAAATTTACGTGCTCGCTGACAAGAATGCCACTGTCACCTAGTGGACGCAGGTGTGCTTGCCTAAAGCCTGCTCGTGCAGCTAGCCGCATTTTTTTCCACATCTTTTGTTTTCCTTCTCCGTGGTTGCAGCTCTGCACCGCTAGACTCTGCCACTTACAAGTGCTTTCGTTGGCGCATGCCATTTTTGTGACATTATTCGGTCACCCGCAGACATCCGTCGCAGCGTGAGGTTCACCTCGTAAGTATTTCTCGCTCTGTTGTACATGCACCACTGTGGAATATATTTACGCACCGGTTGGCGCTGTCGTCGAGGGTGCGCTCCATCCACTGGGTGGCCTGCGTGGCGAGCGGGTCAGACACAAGCGCCATCAGGTGGCGCGAGAGGGCGCAGCACCGCGCTCCGCATCGGGTTGCGCTTGTACGGCATCGCGGAGGAGCCAATCTGAGTCTTCTCGAAGGGCTCCTCGACTTCCTTCATGTGTGCCAGCAGCCGGAGGTCGGTGCAGATCTATGCACAAGATGACGTGGTGAGAAAGAGATGAGTAACCAAGTGAAACATTTTACACTGTGAAACAGCGAAACAGTTTAGACTGATAAATCATTTTTATAGAAGCTGTAACCCCCCTATAAAGGTGGTTTCACTGCAGTGGAGGGATGCTATACCGTGAATACACCTTTCCAGGAAACATCTGCACTGCCGCGAAGATCCACTTCACGGTTAAATGAACATATTACCCTCACATCGATTCTTCCTTTTTAAAGTTTAAAAGCTAGTTATACTGGTTTATATGCTCTAAGAATAGTAAGTTTTAAAACGTAACACATTTTACAGGTTATCACCTGCATGTTAACACCTCTAAATGTGGTCAGAGTTTCCTACAATATTTACAAGAGGGAACAGTGTCACTGCGATCATTTAGTCACCATAGGAATGACGGGTAGTACCATATTTACTTGAATGTAACGAGAGTTTTTTTCCAGATTTTCACTACCTAAAGTCGACCCTCGCTTTACAATCGAATACCAAAATAACCATTTTTTCTTCCTGGACGCAATGAAAAGTCACCCCCTCGCCTTACAACTGCACTCGTGTTACAATCGAGTAAATACGGTACACAAATTTGCCAAGTCTTCGTGCTTGCGGCAACGCAGTAGTGCCTTTGTTTATTGTTATGTATTGGCTTTTGCTTTGGATGAAACAATGGGTCGTCGTGAACCTAGCGAGACATTTTGGACTGGTGAGCGTAAAAGGGGTAAGGTAGTGTAGTGGCACTACTGAACCTTTCGAACACTAATTACTAGTTTTAAAAGTCAGAAAACCACACTGAGCCGAAAGACCGAAGTTTAGGCAAATCCATGTACTACAGGCCATTCTCATGCTGGCAGAAGTGCCATGTGTTGCAATTCCCATGGACACAAGTGCCAGATTTCTCTCTAGTGTATTACAGTAAAAACTCGTGAATTCAAACTTGAAGGAGACTATAAAGTCGTTCAAATTAAGCGAAGTTCCAATCAACAGGCGGGAGCTGGAATGAACGAATATCACACCACAGTGTGCGGGCAGTACCCAAAGCAGCCACCTCTGGACTCGTTATTGCAAACTAGACGCTACTACACATTTGTGGCAGGCAATTTCGTAAATTAAGTTCATGGAGCTCTAACAGGGAACAGAATTATTTGATCAGTCAGTGATACGCCAGAAAGAAACACAGACGTGCATTCATGTGAGCAGTGAGCCTTAATGTGAAATATGTGACGCTATTTATGCTCCAAAATACTTTTATTTACATGGCAGCGTAAACGAAATCAAAATTAAAAGTAATTATTAATTTGCATCAGCTTGCGTTTCTTCTGTCACGACTATGTGAGCATCATTTGCAGCTTGCCCAAGAGCTCCAGCACAGCGTTCGAATTCTTATCTGTTGAGAAATGCTGCCGTTTTGTTGTTTTGCATCTCTAGTAAATTTGGTTTGGTTTGGTTTTGCAACACATTGTGATCACTTTGGGCCGACTTCTGTGAGGAGCAGAGAAAACCAGGGGCTCCCAGTTCGAATTAACTGTTGCGGATAGCGACGCGTTCGAATCGTCTGGAGTTTCCCCCACCGAAATGCACAGGGCTGTGCCTGGACCAGGGCATCATTAACTGTAAGTTCGAATTAACAGAGTTCGAATTGACGAGCTTTTACTGAATTATGAAACTGTATGTACGGGGTGACATCTTTGTGTGTGGGTGATTTACACGCGTGAAAGGTCTAAAATTTTGTTTTAGCACACTCACCTTGTGGACCGAGGCACCGAGGCTGGCGAGAGCCGAGAGGCAGTCGATGTCGACCTTACGAGTGTACGTCTGGCCGCAGATTATGTACGCCCTGGAAAAGCATCGACGAATGTGAGCAATGCTCCAGCGACGCAGCTCAAACGTCGCTGTCAATGTTTGTGGCACACACTGGTTAGTGGAAGAAAAAAAAAAGCTGCTATCGGCAGAAAGAGAGCCATTCCCTACCAGTGTCTTCTTTCTTTTACCAACGTTTTGTGCATCAAAGATCAAAAGCCACGCAATGATTGGTATGACGCGACAGCTCGCTCAAATGTCGCAAGATTTCATGTGCAGCGTCCAATAGGTTAGGAAAGCTGGCAGTAAGGATAGGCAACAGCGTGCAACTAAAGCACAGAAGACTTAAAAAAGCCACATTGTTAGCCATACTAGTGCTCATTCTTTCCGTTTCTCTTTATGCCTCCTTTTTTTTTTCCTTATGTAGGCCTCTCACCACTCAAACCAATCGAACAGTTCTCTGCACATAACTTCAAAGCAGCCACACGAGTGTCACAGCGGACAAGAAGAATCGGAGCTTGTACGACAGCTAGCGGGCACCACTTGCCATCCCGTGCTACATAGAGTTTCCTAAAATTAACTAGAGGGGACTCTGGCGCTGCGATCGTTCAGCCACCATGGGAATGATGGGTAGTACACAAATTTGCCTAGTCTTCGTGCTTCTGGCTTCGAACGCACTTGTGGCTTTGTTTATTGTTGCCCTTTTGTTCTGTTTCGGAAAAAAAGAATGGACCGTTGGGAACTTCGTGAACGTATTTAAATTCGTGAGCCTAAAAAGGTAACGGTGGTGAAGCGTAACTGCTAAACCTTTGCTGAACTTCGTACTGCGGCAAAGTGGATTCAGGCTACACGCAGCCAAAAGAACGAAGACTAGGCAAGACTAGGCAAATTTGTGTACTACCCATGATTCCCGTGCTGGCCGAAGCGCCCTGTGTTGTAGCTCCCATAGACACTAGCGCCAGAATTCCCTCTAGTGTATTTATAGGAAACTCTATGCCGTGCTAGGTGCTTCTCCCAATATTTGTCCTTCAAACTTTTAATTTGTTTACATGCAAAAGCGTGTGAGGCCAGGGTAGTTGGCATTACAGTTGAGCCCCTCTATAAGATACACGCACCAGAAAGCCTTGTCCTTTTATATGCGGGGTCTCTTACAAGCAGGGTACCATGCTCTCATTTTCTGATGGAACCGTAATTCAATGCATGCAAACTGATGTCTCTCATAAAAGGGTTCAACTGTATTTCATGATGATGCATACAGCAAAAAATCACGCAGAGGACGGTAACACTTTTGAAGCACCTATTTATTATTTGTGGGTTGCATAGACTGATGGCTTTGGATAATTCCAGCATAACTAAAAGCACCAATATCAGTAAATTTATTATTGTAATCCCACAATGAAATCACTACATTTCTGCCGACTGCATCAACACGTGGTGGCACTCGCTGTAACTATGGCAGGTTGAAATGGCAGAGAAGAGTGCACGCCTTTGCTTGGGTAAATCTAACGTCAGAACTAGGGGTGTGCGAATATCAAAATTTTCGAATACGAATCGAATACGAATACATAGCTTCGAATACGAATCGAATACCGAATAATCAAGAGATGCGATTTTTTTCACCCGTAATCTTTTACTTTACCATATATTTATGTTGAAAACAGTACATTCGATGGCTATTTTAGTCTGTTATTGCACAAAAAAATGTAACCATCTGTACTTGCCAGGAAACATATGACTGTAATAGTTGAGCTTGGGACTGTGATATCTTGGGTTGAATTCACATGCACTTTTATTACAAAAAAAAAAACAAAAAAAAAAAGCTTTTGTACCTGCCGTGGTAACCAAGGAGTACGAGGCCGCTGGTTTGATACCTGCCATGGCAGCCGTATTCTGATTAGATGAAATGTAACAGTTAGCGCCCGTGTACTTAAATCTGAGCGATTATTAAAGCGCCCTAGGTGGTCACAATTCATCCGGGTTCCCGCACTATCAGTTTTAGCTCGTACGACCCCCCGATTTTATCGCTTTCTTTTTAGTTTTATCCCCAGTTCTCACGGGTCGAGCCACTAAGGCAAACAGGCGTACTTGGGGCGTCTTTCAATACACAGCAATAATCGTTATCTGACTTGCTTTCGTTCCCCTTTCCCGAGAACTGCGCGCTCGCCATTTGCCGATCGAGAGTGCTCTGTCACGGCGATAACTACACGATCGTGACCAAGAAGTACCGGGCGCGCGATGATAACGCGAGGAAAGCACGCGAGATAGATGATTACTGATGTGTAACAGAAAGACGCCCCAAATTTGCCTTTTTGTTAACGGAGCCACAACATGCGGCGGCGAGGGCACTATTTTGCCGCATTGCGACCGCCTTCGGCGCACTGGCTGCCGACGGCAGTAAACTGACGTTGGCAACACAGCGAGATCGTAGCTACGGGGCTACGGTGTAACGGATGATTGATTGCAGGAGACGCTGCCGCGCCAGTGTGATGCGCGTACGACGGATGCCCAAAAGCGCTGTCGGGAACGCAGTGAAACTGCGCATTAACTGCCTCAAATTTCCGTCCGTCGCCTTACGTGCGCCGCCGTTAGCAACGGAAAACTATACGTGATGACGCCATTGTAACGTTACGGAAAATGCATGGCTTTTTCTTTGCCACTGCGCGGAAGAACCCTTGAGCTCATTCGTATGACCATGCGCTACCACCAACTCATTTCGGAACTATGAAGGGAATGCACGCTGAAGTAGCGGCACAGCTAACGGACGACTCGTCAGGCTTTCTTCGACGCGTGCGCGTACGTTTGTATGGCGATCCATTAGCGAAAACTGGTGCAGCTACACATGAAACGCGTTACCTGCTGCATCGCACGTCAAGCTGAGCGTCCCTAGCTAGTTGCGTACAGCGCGTTGCCTACTATCTCACTCCGTAGGCGCCACTCGCTGTAACGTACGCGTGCATGTGCCCTTGCGCAGTGACTTTCTTTTTTTTCGTGCTCGCTCAGCACCGGACCGTGCTAAAGTGCGACGAGTATTTTGTCGGGCCAAGGCAGCGGCGACGAGTTGCCTTTAGTTCCACGAGCGATACGCACTTTATTGATGCGGTCCCGCGCACAAGGGCGCGGCAGCGAACGGCGTGTTCGGTACACTTACAGTACGCTTACACGAGCGGTAACAGCGTTAAACCGCAAAGCCACACTTACTGCCGAGCAGGCAGTTCATGATTTAGATTCTTTAAGATTTTATCGTTGGTACGTTTGTCGCGATGACGTGCCGGCGCGTTCGTCGGTAGCCGTCATCACGCTCCCGTGTATTTCCGTGCAGGCATCATCGCACTCGCGCCGAAGTCATAGTAATCACTTCCTCCATGGTCTACTGTCGATTCTCTAATCGTAAAGGCGCAAAAATCGGAAGTTCTTCACAGTAACATACATGACCGAATATTCACAAAGATCGAATATTCGAGTTAGTTCGAATATTCGAATTTTTCGAATATGTGGTTGTCGAATCGAATACGAATATTACGAATGCAATATTCGACGAATATTCGAAACTTTCGAATATTCGCACACCCCTAGTCAGAACCAATCAGGATAATGCATCACGAAAGAGATTATCATCAGGGTTTTCTTTTGCGTGCTTTTCCAGTGAACGCTGCGTAGACGTCGTTGCAACAACGACAACAAAATATTACTACAAAACACAACAGAGGTGCTGGCTGCTATTTTGCCTCTGGCCTTTTGCTGGCGTGCATCAGATGTCTATATGAAAGGCTTCTCTCACTTCTTTCTCTCGCGTGTGTACGTCGGCGAGCTGCCTCGTTTTGCACATGTATCCCCCTTCTAGTTCGGGGAATCTTTCTTTGCTGCACTTTTTATACTAACGCAAAGAGATAGTGTCGTAAAAAAAAAATAAGCTGTGAATCTTGAAAGTACGGTGGGGGCACTGCCTGCTTTTCAGCCTGTGACCTCTGGGCGTAGAAAAATGCGTACAAGAGGTTTGTCGTTAAGTGAACTTATGTTTTTCTTGTCTGTGTGCTCTTACCGTGCACTCATGATTGTTACGACATTTGAAGGGTGAAACACTTTCACCTCAACACACCGTTATTGGTCTCGTCCCTTTTTTTCAGAGTACGGTGTGTGTGGTGTCACATTGTTTGTTACAGTGGTAACGGCGTGATAGCTATGCTGGATGGATCAATGATATGCAAGCTTCCCCTACGTAGGACCTTTCAATGCATTCCACTGGCACAGCCTTGCAACGCCAGTGGCGAGTCAAATGACCCTGCGAAAATAGAGTTGAGGGTAGGAATCTTTTCTTTTATGTTGAATTTTCTAGGCCAAATAATGTAGAAGTGCGTGCCTTAGTTGCGGCCATTATCACTGCATTAATATTTCCGTCCGTCAGTCTACGCAACCTGCAAGTGAATATTGGGGCCATAAATAGTGCTATAGGGCCTGCATGAAACTACAGAGAGTTTGTCTCTGTCATGCCTCGATGTCCTCCATCTGCTTGAACACTGCACATCATCATGCACTAACTTCAGGTTATAATCTATCTAATCTCATATGAAGATTTTTTTTTAAGAGCACAGCTCTTGGGTGCCTGTTCCTGTGTTGAGCGGCGTTGCCGTCACCGTTGCTGTTGGTGGCGTAACTGATAGACATGAAAAAAATAAAAATAAGAAAAAACGCCCAGCATCAAGTGGGATTTGGACCAGGGCCCTCTGCATAGCAATTGAGTATTCTACCACAGAGACACGCTGGTGCTTAAAACTCATTTGCAAAAAGACCCTATACAGGCGTCATGTCGGGCAAGGAATCGCGTAAACCTGCGTAATATAGCGTGGCAGAAGAGTAAAATAACAACCAGTCATCGCACAATGCTAACTGTGCAACGAGTGTGTGGTTTAATGCTTTCCACCCATTGCAAAGTGCCCAGCCATAATTCTTCATCGTCATCGGCTACCTGCAGTACCAACAAAGTCCACGCAATACCTTACAGGTGTGTAGCGGGTACCTAGCCTATCCGCAATAAGACTAATAATGGCGTAGTGGTTGCTGTCCTACTTCACAAAAATTAGGATTTATGGCGTAGTCGATACCTTGCGGAAAGCCAAAACTTCAAACACATTTGGCTTTGCCCCAACATGAAACTGCACTCAGAATTTGCATTAGGCAGTATCGTAATCGTCAGTGAATTTTCTTTGCTGTCCTCCTGGGAAAGGAAGGCCAAGACAATATGCCAACGTACTTGTCGAATCCGGCCATCTTGGTGACGAGCTTGTCGAGCTCCTGCACCTTGGCGTGGTCGCCCTCGAAGAGCTGCAGGAAGCTCGCCTGCGTGCCCGTGGTGCCCTTGACGCCACGGAAGCGCAGGTCATCCTGCGCCCGCTTGAGGTTCCGCAGGTCCATCAGCAGGTCCTGCAACCACAGGCACGCCCGCTTGCCCACCGTCGTCAGCTGCGCGGGCCTGCGTGCATGTCACAGACAAAAGAGCCATTAAATACAGCTCAAGCAGCATGGCATCTCAGTAATGTCCAATGTACTACCTATATACCCTTCAGCGGCGGTATGCAGAAACTTCGGAGGCGCATCACACACCCCCGTGTTTCTTCAAATGGTTTGAAACACAGTGTGCACATTCTTAGAGGCTTCCTGAGTGGACAACTAGCGGTTGTTTAACTTCACTGTGCTGCGTATCACTGCCATAGGTCGGCGAACTCACTCATGAGTCCGACTCACCCGGACTCACTCAGACTCGGATCGAGCCGTGAGTCTGAGTGAGTCCGGGTGAGTAATATTTTGGTGAGTTTGAGTCCGAGTGAGTCCGGCTGAAGAAAACTTTCGTGAGTCTGAGTCCGAGTGAGTCCTAAGCGCAAAATATGTTTCATGAGTGAGTCTGAGTGAGCTCCACAATTTTTGCCGACCTGTGATCACTGCACAGGATCACTTTACTGGAGACACTACCATGTTCGACAATTGTTCAACGTGCCGCATTCCACGACCACATCAAGAGTGTATTTTTTTCTTTGCTTGAAATGGATACAACCAAAAAACAAATTGTGCATGCATTTTGGGCCTAACATTTGATTAATTGAAGCTGACTGATTGCAGAATAATGAGACATTTAATTACATGCTAATTAACATGAATTACTGAAAATCATGCAATACAATTCACTCCTTCATTTTCTATCTTGGAATGTAATACGGAGTGCCTTGGAATCACTCCACGTGAATTTGACGCATTTGTAGACAGTGCATCATAATTCATGCTTGAAGAGGCTCTACATACCTTAGCACATACCTTAGCAAACGATTAATCTAGCAACCCAGCAGCATCTGACCAGCGCCGTGCCGAGCCCAACCAACAGCACCCGCACTTCAGCATCGTCTCCTCGTATTTCTCCAGAGCGTCCCTCTGGCGGCATCCCCAAAATATGTGACAGTGCATATCATGCATTGCAAAATAACATAACAACGAAGAAGTGTTTGAATGAAGAACCTGTCACCTCTAGCTCTTCATCCTAACTCGACTTACTGGAGTAGACTTTGCTTGCAATATACATTCAGGAGCACAATTTCCACTCGTTTTCTTTCAACAGCGGAGCTGTTCTTGGTCGAGGCTTTCATATACGGGACCCGTTGTAGGTTGTTGTGGGATTTACCCACAGAAAGTGCGTAAATCCCACTACGGATATGTGCCGCTCCTCCCACCACTCCCACAACTCGCTACCACGCCCACTACTTCTCCTGCCACTTGTTCCACTTCATTCACCCGCTCCATTCCCACTTCATCCCATTTCATTCAACCAACTTCATTTTACTTCATTCAACCCCACTGCACACCACCAGCTTCGCTGTTTCATAAGTGTCTGCCAAGCAGAGCTGGCTGTTTTTTTTTTATACTAGCTCATGTCCGATCTGTCAAATGCAAGTGCTGGCCTTTCGCGAGTGTAGAAGTACACAAAAATTTGTTTTCCAGTTTGCCATGCCTCGGAAAACACAATATAAAATAGCTGGAATCACTGCGTGTGCATCTCGAGCTATCACCCAATCATCTGCTTCACGTGCCACTGGTTTTACAACTGGCATAGGTGGCGCTGTTTACGCAGACTGCTGGCATTAGAGGCCCTCCGGTGCCCGTCTCAAATAACCCAACTTAAATAACCTAAACAAGTTGCATATTGATTATTGAAACAATCTTCGCAAAGCCTGCGGGAATGATAATGACTGTACAGCCTTATTATTGACAGCCTTTAAATACTAGCACCTGTACTCGATCGCAGACCTTCCTTTCAGCACTGTGAAGGCTACGGGGCCCCTCAGCCAACAGGAAGGGCGATTAGCCCCTCCACATGTATTCATCCGCCTCGCGTCGTCTGCTCAGCATCTCCCTGGTGTCTGCTCTCACGCGTAGGGAAGCGAACAGACGGCATCGCCGAAAAGAAAATGGCTGCACCCATCGCAGCTGGTGCTCTCAGCTTCAAATTTATCAAGTTGTCATCGTGCGCTGTGTAACCCGCAAGTTAGAAACTGACGCTTGTTTTTGCTTTAGATTAATGTGCTAATGCTTCGACACCAATGTATTCGTGACTATATTGCACTAATTCCAACAACCATTACCGAATTCTCGGCGCATTAGGCTTAGCAGACATGGCTAAACAAACAGCTTGTCTCACAAATAATGACAGAATGCACCCAATGCTTTGTCCTCAGTATGAGATAGCACTAAGTGATAGCTCATTTCACCATTTATTTATTGCT
>JALIZH010001507.1:0-10129 GCA_030522465.1 Rhipicephalus appendiculatus | reverse complement strand
TTGAAGTGTTTCTTGGCGCTTTTGAAGAAAAAAAAAACGTCTGATCACTATATATGCAATTGGTTGGTCAAACTTTATTGCCAAAGATTATTTGGGCAGATGTTTGGAAATTCTCATATAAATATTTTTCCAAGAAAAACTTTTCAGTTACGTATAGCTGAATTACTGTATATTTTTTGCATTTTAAATAAAGTGCTTCATGCTTTTTATTTCTCTGACTAATTCGTTTAATTTGCTTTGCATCCGGACGAATGTCTGAGATCCTACGCTCCTGCATGAACTGTTCGGCTTTGTGTATGCCGAACAATTTCACATATTTCTCACAGAAATTACCATGCGCACGCAGGCTTTATAAACATTTATTGATTAGAAAGTTTGTGTGCCACTAAGCTAAAAAAGCATGGTGAGCCGATACGCCTGTCTTTCTTTCAGGGCACTTTTATTTTCCAGGTGAATGAAAGGAAAATGCAGTTTGCTGAATGGAAGGGATATGAACCCACAACTTCTGCATGTCCCGTGTGATGTCCTTCCTCTAATGGAAGAATTTTGCACGAGGCATGCAGAGGTTGTATTAGGTTAATTCCATGCAGTGGTCTGCTGTATTTGTCATAAAAGTTACATTTGAAGGTTTACAGTACAACCTTTCAGTTTAGAAGTTTTTCAAATACCTATACGGACACAAACTCGCTATACCTCTAATAAAAGTTACAATTTTAGAGGTTGCTAGTTACCTTTTGCTTTAAAGGTTTCTCTGTGACTTAGAAAACTACCGTGACCTATATGGTAGAAGTTACCATATTAAAAGGTAATGCATAACCTTTAAATTAGACAGATACGAATCTTAAAAAATGTATGCCTCTACTAAATGTTACGCGGTTAAGAGTGTAGAGGGCGTGAGATACCGTCTAGCCTACAGGCTTCTTTCAGAGAAGGAAACTGCAGGACGCCGACCTAACTAGTCGTCGCACCAGAAGTGGCTCGAAGCAAAGTCGGTCACGTGATACGATCACGTGATCAGGTGACATTATCGCTTGTTCAAGGGTAGGCCGAGATCACGGAGGAAGAGCCACAGCCCTTAGGGTGCAGAATGCTTGAGGGGGGCGGGGGGGGGGGGGGGTATGGAGAAAGGATCAATACAATTCACTGAGTAGGAAAGCGGAACATGGCTTTAGCCTTCCAGTCGCCTTTGGAGAAGGCGTAAGGGACAGTGTGACTTTTTTTTTTTTCGCAAGCGTGGTTTTTGTCTCCGCTCTTCCGCCTTTGTTTCCCCCTTTCCCTACCCACCGTGTAGGCTAACAAACCAGATGTTTCTATTCCAGTTAAACTTCCTGCCTTTCTCTCATCTGTATTTCTCGCTCTCCCACCATCTCTCTCTCTCTAACTATCCTTCTTAGCAGCGCGCTGCGGTATAGTCACCGAGTCCGACTTTCAGGATTCGCATTCTCGTAGGCAAAGCGCGAAGATGCACAACATATCTGCACGGGCTTTGCTACCGCAAGGAGAGCTCTCGACATCGTTCTTCAATTAGCGTAGTAGCTCCTTCCAACTACAACGCACTCGCGCACCTTAAAGCAGTTATGCCGGTTGATTCTGCACAACGAATGTGCTGCAGTATGATACCTACTTCCTTCGGGACTGCCATTTGAACGAGACGCTCCAGAGGCTTGGTAACGTGTATGTTTCCGCTAATGGTTGCGCATGTTTTGAGCGCGTGTATTATATAGGTGTAAATAATTTAGTGCATTCCTTTGAATGGCCAGACCAATATCTCAAAAGCCATTTTAAAGCGTGTATATGTCTCAGAGCGACAGAAAGCTGGGCTGCGAAGTAGGTACATTAATCACGCAAGGAGGTAATGAGTGCTGTCTTGGGTTCGTGTCTGCACACTCTAGCTTCTTTCATGACTTTCTTCTCTTCTTGGCCACGTATATGCACGCTAAAATTATTATGCGATACCAGCTGAAAATACTTCGCTGTAGAACGGTTGAATCGTGTATATCCAGAGAATACATCGCGCAGAGACTGGTAGAGCCACCCGGAATCTCGGCCACGGATTGGGCGACTTCTCCTCCGCCTGTGCGCAGTGTTGTCGCTACGGAGTAATGACCCACATTTCAGGGAAGTCTCATTAGATCGATGCACGCGGGAAAGAAACGAGGGAAACAATAATCTACAGCGAGATGTGTTCCTTTCAGTGGGCCCAACTCGGCGCACTCCTGCGTGAAGCCATTGGGCACCAAGTGCAGAAACGATGGCGGGGCTAAACAGGCGATTTGAATTCAGCACAGCCACGTCGGTCGCTGAAAGGCTTCAGAACGCGTGCCGAGAGCGATAGCATTCCGGGAGAGCTGCGGAACGCAGTCCCACGCTTTTAACCCTTGGCGTTGCTCTGTGCCGCGTTCGCGTGGTCGAGCTTCTCCTTGTAGGCTTGTGTGCTCCGAACCAGGGCAAGCAATTCAAAAGGACGACTCGAATATTAGAAAGCGCTAGTCGTGAGACTCGTGTTGGTCGTCTTGTGCAGAATGTCAGAAATGTTCTTTGGCGCGAATATGTTCACAAATAAGGCTGCCTTTCAAGCGGAAAGGTTCACAAAGAATTCTTGGCATCAGAAAGGCCTAATGTTCCTTGAATTCCGCAATGTTTGCTGCACTCATTACCTATCTATCTATCTATCTATCTATCTATCTATCTATCTATCTATCTATCTATCTATCTATCTATCTATCTATCTATCTATCTATCTATCTATCTATCTATCTATCTATCTATCTATCTATCTATCTATCTATCTATCTATCTATCTATCTATCTATCTATCTATCTATCTATCTATCTATCTATCTATCTATCTATCTATCTATCTATCTATCTATCTATCTATCTATCTATCTATCTATCTATCTATCTATCTATCTATCTATCTATCTATCTATCTATCTATCTATCTATCTATCTATCTATCTATCTATCTATCTATCTATCTATCTATCTATCTATCTATCTATCTATCTATCTATCTATCTATCTATCTATCTATCTATCTATCTATCTATCTATCTATCTATCTATCTATCTATCTATCTATCTATCTATCTATCTATCTATCTATCTATCTATCTATCTATCTATCTATCTATCTATCTATCTATCTATCTATCTATCTATCTATCTATCTATCTATCTATCTATCTATCTATCTATCTATCTATCTATCTATCTATCTATCTATCTATCTATCTATCTATCTATCTATCTATCTATCTATCTATCTATCTATCTATCTATCTATCTATCTATCTATCTATCTATCTATCTATCTATCTATCTATCTATCTATCTATCTATCTATCTATCTATCTATCTATCTATCTATCTATCTATCTATCTATGGTGAAGATCAAGGGTAGCCTCAAAGCAACCGCTTAAAGTGAATTAGAGGTGTGCACGGGCTTCGGGCGGGCCGACGTCTTCTCATTTCGGGCCCGGGCCGGGCTCGGGCTACATTGTTTTTTGCTGGGCGGGCCGTGCCCCATTGTCACGGAATGCCACTTTTTCGACCCCTCGTCATGCTTTAACGCGCGCCGCACCCAACCCGCTGACCGGCGCACCGTCTTGGACGTCAGGGACTTGTTTTTCGTAGAGCCGCGAAGAGCAGCGGAAGGGAGTGTCGCTGCCGAAGTTGGCTCTTTGTTGAATACCAAGGCCACGGCAGGTATATGGAAAGCCGCAGTGTGCCCCGAAGTTTTGGCTGCAAACGCTCGGCATGAGAATGGAGGCAAGATGCGTTCCCACGGAAAGAGCTGCACGTGCACGAGCCGCCTACGCAGTCACCGTAAACGGGTTGTCTCTTTGGATTAATGGAGAACCCTCCCCTAATTAAAAAGGGGCGTCGTAAATATTTTGAGGGCGGACTTTTGCGACAATGAAACGCACATGATTGGACCCATGTTGATGGTCCCTTTTTCCTCAGGAAGAGAGTGAGGAGATACGAAGGGCATTTAAGCGCAGGATATCGCCCTGCTAATCAGTCTAGCTGCTTGACAAGCATGGAGTAGAAGTAGATCAACGAGTATCTCTCCTAGAAGTTTTTAGTGTGCGCTTTGTATCGGCTGGCCACCTAAACTTAGCCGTTCGCCTAGTTGAGACACGTCTGCAACGTAGGCATCGGGACTTCAATCTCGGGTTAGCTCAACCTGCCCGAGATCTCCTTCAAGTGCTAACTCCCGGAAACATCGGCGTTGCAACTCGGACCCACCGACATTGGAGTCGTGCCAGATATCTTCGGGACTTCTCGCATCCGATCGTCGTGGACGCAACGCTGCCGGTCATCACACGTATGCTTCACCTGTTTATATCATCGAACTTTCGCGTTTCTTCGGTTTTATTTCATTCCATTGTTAGTTTTAGCGTTAACTGATTTTGTGTAATTTTGTAAGCTCATTGTGTGATTCTATTTGTTTATTGTTAGTTTTTTTTTGAAGTGTTGTATTTAGTGTGCTCGTGCCGCCATAGCTCGAGTAAAGCTGTTTGTTTTTGTCCAAACGTGTCTCCGATCTCTTCACTGTTTCTACTTGCGTACGGAACGACCGAACCCGCTGTCATTCACGTCGCCGACTTCGCGCTGGCGACGCTTGAATACAGCAAAACCGTAACACCCATGCAAAGCCCGAATCAAGCCCAAAATATAGACGTTGTGCTGCAACTGTTTTCCACCGCGTAGCGCCTTCTCCGCGACCGCCCCCCCACCCCCTTTCTCGGTTCTCCTTTCCTTTATCCACTTTAAATGCAAGGAGAGAAAGTGAAGTCACACACGATAAGCTTTGTGATGATCTATACACGGAATAATCCTCTCTCCACATCTGATGTACTAAACTTCTGGAAGAACAAACATTGTAAATATTCCAAGCTTGCGAAAAACATATTGGCAATTACGGCTACCAGCGCGAGCAGCGAACGGACCTTCAGTTGGGCGGGATATGCGACGCAGGAGCGCCGCACTTCACTGAAGCCCGGATCATTGGGCAGCTTATTTTTACACGACATTTTGTAATCGTTGCATATAGTGACTGTCGCATGTCGTTGGCTAATGTTTCACATTGATACGGTGAATAAAGTGCCACATTATCAGAAAACGACGCCTTGTCTCCTCAACAAACCTTCATAATGTCAGGCCGGACCGGGCCGGACCCGGGCTTTTGTTTCTGTACGTCGGGCCGGGCCGGGCGGGCTCGCAACCCTCTAGCGTCGGGCTCGGGCGGGCCTTCGACGCAGCCAGCGGGCCCTGGCCGGGCTCGGGCTCGAAAATTCGGCCCGTGCACAGCTCTAAAGTGAATAGCTTCGACCATTCGAGCGAGTCCTCATCGAGGGTTTACGCACGAGTGAAACCTATACTTCCCATCGCCGTCCCGTTGCTTTTCCAAGTAATCAGCTAATGAACTCAGTATCAAAGTTTATTGCCTCGCGAATCGATTGCTTCAAAAGCTTCTCGAATCCGTCAAGAACGAGCGGAGTTGCAGGAATTTAATTGTCGCGTGCTTTAAACGCTTACCCTCTTCTCTCGTTCCAACGAACGCATTGTAAGCAGTGGCAGATCCAGAAGGGGGTTGGTAGGGGCGATCGCCCCCCAAAGCATGTGTCAGCTTGAACATAATTTAACACAGCGCACGACGACGCGGACACAAGAGAAGAAGGAACAGACCACAGCGCTGAGCGTCGTGCGCTGCGTTAAATTATGTTCAAGTACGGTTACCAACCGGCCCAGCTTTCAGTCCTTCTACGTGTGTCAGCAACCCCCCCCCCCCCTCTCTCTCTCTCTCTCTCTTTAGTGCTTGTCGTCCACTTCCCATCATCAGTTAGGACAAATGAGTGGCACCACTGTGAGCGCACATTAACAGTATTTATGCTATGATGGGGTTTTTGTGCTACTAAAAACGAAAAGGTCCGGACCCCGCCCCACTTCTCCGGTGTTACTTCGTTACACCCCCCCCCCCCCCCCCCTAAAATGAGTGGCTCATCCGCCCCTGGTTGGAAGCTACCCAGGGAGGAGGGGCACGGGAGAAAGAAGTTATGTTAACGTTCGTGAGCGCGCATGATGAAATGCGATTGCTCTTTCCCTATCTCTCTCTCTCGTGATTCCTGTGCGCGCTAGTGTGGCTCACTGCGAACTTCAGCCGACTACAGAGCACTGCGCCGGGACGTGGCGGCACTGCGTGGCAAGAAGCGCATCCTATCCAAACGCCGCCCTTGATTTATATCGGCTATTGGCCAATAGCATGCTGTCCGCTGTTCGATGTCAAGCAGCGGGCGCCGGCAGCTCCAAAAAGAGCGAGCGCATGCCTCTGTATGAAAAGAGGGCGCCTGAGAAAATGGCAACTTCGCTCTCCGCTTCGAAATTATCTTTGCCTCGCACGACTGCAAGATTTGGCTGATATATTCGTGGGAGTGTTTGCTATCCGCAGGATGTCTTTTCTCATCGAGCCCGAGGGTTGGTTCACGACCTCTTTAAACATTTACTCGATGCCTGCTGCCTACTTTTTTTTGGATGTTTCGCCACTTGTCACCAATGCGTTTAGCATACGCAATGTGTATCCCGGGGCATCGCTTTTCACATTTGCATACCGGAACAGCGGCTGTGACAGGGCAAAACAACGAGCACTGCTTCTGTTTGCATCAGCAGTATGCTACAGTGAACGCTGATGCTTATCTTGAAATATAATGTAAGCCGTACTTCAGTGACATCGTATAATGCGTGAACACGCAAACACACGCCGATGTTTTGAACGTAAGTTCCATCGCATCAATCTGTGCCGCGCTCATGTATGAGGAAATAGACACCGAAAACAGCCAAAGGGAGACGGAATTTATCGTACACGCTCTTCTATTGCCTATTTATCATTCATCGTACTCCTGTTTATGCACGCAATTGATGTGCTAGATAAGGTAGACGTGCATTAATGCTTTGAGCTCTTGGTCGCTCTCTTTGTGAGATCCCGCATGTCTTCTCTCGAGGAAACAAGAATTCGTGTATACTGACGGCATTGATAGCTGAACGAAGCGAAAATTTACCATCCTGTATCACAGGGGTCATCGCTTGTAGCTTTTTTCAGATCAGATGCAAATAATGCATTTGGTAAACATAAACATTGAGTCAGCATAAAAATACGGACAAATAAACCGATCTATATAGATGTACAACAGAACTGGGCCCCTCGACTGTTTCCCCTCCTTTTGTTAATTGATCTACATGTAGTCGCGTTGATTTTATGAAAGCTCCGGTGAAAGCGACTTGCAGCTTTATGGGAATACGACGTACCAACGTTGATAGTTCGTCGTACGTGCGGCTTTGCTAGGCCTGTTGGTACATCCTTGAAGAAACGAGAAAACCAGCTTAAGGACACGCACACTAGAAAAGAGGACGACAGACACACGCTGGATGTCTGTCGTCCTCTCTTCTTGTGTACGCGTCCCTAAGCTGGTTTTTCTCGTCTCTTCAAGTTTGCTTATTGCTATTTTTGCATGTGCAGTGTATGAAATAAGTAATGATTGATCACGAATGTGTATAGAGAAAACTTAACTGTATGAGCATTTCCTTTACCTAGTTGATTAACCACTTGAGGCGCAGCTTCCACATATGTGGATGCAACATGTTTTTGCGAATTCTTTGGACTAGTGGTTAAGAAAGCGCAACATACATAGCGCATAAGATGGATTGAACCTTCTGCATATCCACTGAGCATTTTTTTTTAATTCAATATGATGCGGATGTGACTGCGGACGACCACTTTAATGAAGGCAGTATGCGATGTTCGATGGCTCGACGTGCAGCGTTCCAAAATCGGTGCGAAAAGTACTATTTTTCTTCGCGCTAAACGAATAAAAACAAACACAAATGTCGCATGCATTGTGAGCCTGCGATTTTATTCTTTTTATATAAAGATAAAAATTACTGAGTGCACAGTAATTGCATTTTTAATAACACGCCCATGATGACTAATTACTACAGCTCGCACAAAACATATTACTTTATTTTCTTTCTTGGAATGCAATAATGAGTGCCCTTCTGTGTAATATTTGATGCCAATTTGACACATTTGCAGACAGTCTATCATAATTCGCGCCAGAAGGGACTTAAGAATCAGGCGAGGTCCACCGGTAGCATATGAATCTATTCGGTGAATGTGCTGATTCTTAATAAAGGAGGCTTAACGTGATGGACATCACCTCAAAACCTTAGTGCATAATATATGCGTGGCACTGCTACGCATATATATTGCTTGTCCAGACAGGATGTAACCTCTCGTGCCAAGTTCTATGGATCATGATTGTCTATTCCTCCAATTTCTTCGACGTTGTCACTTGACAATGAGAGAGAGAGAGAAACGTTTAATGAAAAGATGGACACGTTAACCTGGCTATTCACCCGAGATGCTGCTCTAGGTGCTGGGAGATTATTATGACATATACACTGATAAACCCATAATAGCACATTCAGCCACACACTCGCTCATACATTACACTGTTGACGAAGTTTTGTTAAGGCTCGTGGCCCGAAAGAACGTCAACAGGGCTTTCGTCGAGCGTAACGTACGGGTGGTGCTTTGCCATGGGCCCAGAATACGCCGGAGTTCTAAGCACGAGTCCCGTTGAATATGTGATGGATGACACTGATTACAAGCAGCTTCTTCGTGCACCATTACTCATCTCATAAAACAATGTGTCCAGTCGTTAAGAAGGAGCTGGTTCGAGGCAACTAACAGAATTTATTTGCAAACATTGCTCGCGAAACTCGAGCCTGCTGTTTTGAATGCATCGGGAGTGCGTGGTAGAAGATACCGAGCGTACGCAATTTACCCTGCACCGAACTCTAAAATCATTGCTGAGTCAGTTGTTGCCCGTCTGCACTAGGATGAAAGCCCGGGGATCGATCCGTAATAATGTTTCGCCTCCAGGCCCAACGTCACTGTATCATTGCCACTGCATGAGTACCTCGTAATTTGCCGGGACGTAAGCACGTTCGTCGGAATCGCGCGTATACGTTCATCAAGCTGCTGCTCGAAGTTCTAACTGCCGCCAGGGGAGTACGTTCCGGGGCTCTCCGCTAGGCCGTAAAACAGCCGTCCATACTCCCACGATTAATCACGCGTCGGTCCCCTCACATCGCGTCATCTCTGCGGGATGACAGAGACTTGCCCAGCGTGGGGCGGATTTCGGAGCATACCTCGCGTAGTTTGAATCGATAACAACTGGAGTTACCGATGGTTCTCCAGGAATATTGTTTGCTACTTTCTTTCGTTTTATGTAATTTTTTTTTGTTGTGCCTCCTTCTATAGTTTCCTGATTTCTTTTGCCGACTTTTCCAGTGCAAGTTACCTAGGTGGTCGCAGAACTTCCTAACCTAAATATTCAAGGTCTGAGGCGCAATGTCTAAACTACGGAGTTTTACTCCGTAGTCTAGACGCTGCGTATGTATGTATGTATGTATGTATGTATGTATGTATGTATGTATGTATGTATGTATGTACATACACTATATATATATACATACATATATATATATATATGTGTGTGTGTGTGTGTGTGTGTGTGTGTGTGTGTGTGTGTGTGTGTGTGTGTGTGTGTGTGTGTGTGTGTGTGTGTGTGTGTGTGTGTGTGTGTGTGTGTGTGTGTGTGTGTGTCGGCGAACTCACTCATGAGTAGACTCACACGGACTCACTCACACTCAGATCGGGCCGTGAGTCTGAGTGAGTCCGGGTGAGTAATATTTTGGTGAGTTTGAGCTTGAGTGAGTCCGGTTGAAGAAAATTTTCGTGAGCGTGAGTCCGAGTGAGTTCGACTCAGGAAAATTTCGCTAAGTCCGAGTCCGAGTGAGTCCAAAGCGCAAGATTTCTTTCTTGAGTGAGTCTGAGTGAGTTCTACTTTGTTTTGCCGACCTATCGTCATATATACTCAACTGCAGCATTACTATCAGCATTAGCTGGATTCACGTTTATACTCACGTCTACTCACACGTATTCCAAAGCATTGGCGTTCATACACCATTTCGATATTTATTGATCAGACGCGCAAATTACGCAGGGGAGTGCCTTGACGTCCACCTTGCCAACTATTCCAGAGACGTTCTTGATAAATA
>JALIZH010001506.1:0-34453 GCA_030522465.1 Rhipicephalus appendiculatus | reverse complement strand
CGTGTACCCGTTTTTTTTCTTATTCAGACCGAACCCACTGAACTTTCCTGCTGCATATATATATATATATATATATTTTGTCGAGTTCGGGGGAGAGATGGGTCGACGCGCTTGCAGAGAGACAAGACATCTTCGATGTAACTTGTAAAGGTCTCGTCCCTGCGCTGGACTCGACTACGTAGACGTTGTTCCGCGCGAAGTCTGCGCACGGCGGGACGTCCGAAGACCGCGGCGATGGTCGTCTTAAAGGTCGACCAGTTCGTGATTTCACCCTCATGATTTTTTAAACCAGAGGCTGGCCACATCAGCGAGGTAAAAGCGCACGTTCGTTAGCTTGTCGCACTCGTCCCATTTGTTGGAAGCGCTTACTATTTCATAGTCGGCGATCCAATCCTCGACGTCGTGCTCGTCGTTGCCACGAAATATGGGTGGGTCGCGTTGCCGAGGCGCGCCAGTACAGAAGACTGTCGTTGCTGCGGCAGCTTGCGAAGGGCCAGGATCAGTCATGGTGAAAGGCGATGGTAGCGTACGGTTGCGAAGTTCCAGGTTGTCGGGAACCCCGGCTCCTCCACCACTTAAAATGGGGGGTGTTGGACGTCGAGAAAGGGTCAGACGTAGCTTCGTGAAAGGCTCTTTATCAAGCAAGTCTAGCTACCGGCGAGCGCGTGCGCGAGCGACAATACCCACAGCCACCAATCGTCGTCGTCGTCTTCCGTACCAGCGGGCGTCTGCCATTCACATTCAGTACAATATATATATATATATATATATATATATATATATATATATATATATATATATATATATATATATATATATATATATTCACCATAGACTGCCCCCGAACATATATATGTTGTGGGCATTTATTACACCCAGCACCTCCACCACGTTTGAGGGTTTGGACAACATTTAGTTGGCCCGAGAACCCGGCAGCCAAGAGCTACACTGAACGCACAATTGTGATGCTCATACACGACAACGATGAGGTACGATGATAATATTGTACAGATATGGCGAGGATGGATGTAATAAATGCCCACAATATATATATATAGCCTATATATATACCCACAACACACATACGCTGGGCTATATGTTCTTGCTCCACCTCGCTTTCACTCCCTGCGCGCCGGAACCCCGGTGTATTTCTTTGCCATCGCACTAGCCGAAACTGCGAGCGCGCGAAGCTGCCGACAGTGTCTCTGGTGGGCGGTACTGGCTACATCCCGGGGATTGGTCCCCATCACGCTGGAGGTTCGTTTAGGGATCTGCCAAACGTGTCTTTGGCGGGTGACATTGGCCGCCCAACGGTGATCGGTCTCGGCCACGCAGCGGCGCCATGTGAGTTGTCAAACGCACATCTGGTGGCCGACTTTAGCTGTGTCGCGGAAGAAACGGCGGATGCGGCATAACGAGAGAATATTGCCCGAACAGCAACCGCGGAGGCACCATCGGTGGAGTGATTAGTCGGTGCTTCTTTTCTGTTACGTCCGTATCATCACCAACACCGGAAGGACGTTCAGGGCCTTTGTAAGCAAAATAGATCCTTCGTGTCGTCGGAGAAACTGAGAAGTCCTTTTATTCCGCCACAACCTACACGTTAGTAATGGAGACAGTATACAATATTCCAGCAACGTCCGACGGCTCTGGAGGTGCTCCGATAGGCACACCGGGTGCCCTGTGTGAAGGGTACAGCTCAGGGTGTTTGAGGATAGATGATGGTACGGCAGCATGAAATGGTATTAGAGACTAGGCAGCATTCTTGCGCTTGTTCCGGAGAACCTCCTCGCCAAAAATTGGCGCGTTGGATACCTTAAGCTCCATTCCAACGATCCTTTGTAAATCTCCAGTGACGCGCTGCGGGTCCTTTCTTGTCACCACATCTGGTCTGACCACCTGAGGCTGCTTCTCGTTCTTTCCGAGCTCTCTTTTTTCTGGCTTCTTTCCAATCGTCACCGAGTAGACCGGCGTTTCCTGGCATCTTCTCGATGGGTGTGTGGTGTCAATGAGGCCCTGCTACATTGCGTGTCTCACTTGGTGCAGGGTCACCCACCGCGCATTCGGTAAGCTAAGGCTCTCAAGGCAGCGGCTGAGCCATTGTATTGAAATGAGACCATAGACTTCCGCCGTTCGTGGGCCAGCTGTTATATTATCCGCGTCGTCTTCCTCTACCTTGCGCTCGCTCACCGCGCGCCAGAGCGCCAGTGCCAGTCGTCGTCATCAATATATATATATATATATATATATATATATATATATATATATATATATATATATATATATATATATATATATATCTGAAGGAAGGAAGTGTAAGTTTAAGGGCTCGTTTGCTTTGTTAAACACAATAATAATGAGAACTGACGGACAATGATGTCAAGGAAAGTATAGGGGATGTTATTAGAAGTAATTGTAATGTAAATGTGAAGAAAGTGGACGAAAAAGATAACTTGCCACCAGCAGGGACCAGCTTGGGGGAGGTATACATATACATACACACACACACACACACACACACACACACATATATATATATATATATATATATATATATATATATATATATATATATATATATATACCTATTGCGAAGTGTCAATGTGTCAGCGTTCATATACGTAGGAACACTGACATATTAACCCAGCACAAGAGCGTATCTTCAATTGAGTGCATTCAGAGCTCCAACGCCAGTTTTGTTCCGGGCATACTCCTAATGAAGTACAAATTAGCTTTTTACTTAACTGACTGGTTTTTCGTAATTTGATTACAGCCGTACCCCGAGCAAAGCTTACATACCTGACTGTTTTAAGTGCGGTTTTCTAGAATGTTCAGCGCCTATTGCGATTTCACTATTGCGGGTTATTTCTGGTAGATTTCTTCTAAAGAGTACGCAGCTAAAAAAAGCAAGCTTCACAGAAGTTGGCAGAAATGTAGATGTAGATGCGCTGCAGCAATTTCAGTACACGCACACAATGCCAGCCTACTGTTTTTTAATGGTCAATGTGCTGCGTCGCCACTGCACGAACGTAGCTACTCGTTGATTTATTCTTTTTTTTTTGGTTTCTTGTTTGAATTTGGGTGACGCGAGAATGACCCGGCAAGGAAACAAAAATTGATTTCGGATGTGTGATTTTTTTCTTCGTATGTTATCGGTATATAAAGCATTCATTGAACAAACATAGGAAGATAGCATATCGATCCGTCGTTTCTTTCCAAGAAGCGGTCTCGCATTCGCAATGTCATGATAAAGCTGTGGCGGTTAATTTCTCATATTCATCTTCGTACTCCCAATGCGCTTTCATATTGGTAATGAAGGTGCATTGCCATATTTCTATTTTCTACGCGTGTCCTCTCCTTGAGAGAACCATGCTTGAACACATCAGATTCGAAACTTACCTTGCGAAATTTGAAGAGCCCATTCTTCGGAGAGTGAATGCATCCTCTTTATCGACGGAGTTGCACAAGAGCAAAAATGATAAACCCCAAAAGTTACCGAGCTATCTCGACGATCAACGAGTAATATCGAAACTGTCACTTTTCATTTTTTTTGGAATACTACCCGAACACTTATCTCAAAGACAGCATTTTTTTTTTATTTTGAACAGACTGCGTTTTATTACCGAATGACTATTATTCCTAAGGGAGCGCACGCCTATGAATTTCCATTATGATGAATGATGCAAGATTGACGTCAATGATGATGTATTTCAGTCCCCGCCATTTTTTGTGCCTCGACACTAAAGAATTCTACGCACGTTTCGGAATTATTCCGTTAAAAAAACGAAGAGTTTATTTTTTTATCACGTTATCTATAAAAACAGTCAGTAATAGTGTTCTGTGCGTCGTCTAGCTTTTCGCACTGCTTACGACCATGGACCTGTGGGACTTCTTATTGCGTGACTTCTTTATGGTGGAGGTAGAAAAGTCAATATGCCGCCTCTCTAAATGCATCTGATGGTGAGGTGGGACTTCGATTGCATAGTGATCCCGTGGTCATCATCATCCCCGCAGGAATATGGCTACTCAATGCCTTCGCCTTCAGCTAGCACTGCACATTTACCAATTAACTCAAGTCTTGTGCAATCAACGTTATGGGGGGAGGGGGGGGGGGGGGGGGGCAACCACCTGCAAGAAGTTCTTTTAAAAGAATCGTCCATGCTTCGCCAAGACGCGTCTTCTCAAACCAAATGGGCACCTCGCGGCTGTATTTGCAGTAGGCATTATTGGACAGATTTTAAACTGTCAGTGTTCCTTGCACAGACGTTTCTTTCCTTGAGGCATGGTTGAGGTGCTCACCGAGAAGCCAAGCGAGACTACCGACTTAGAAGGTGATAAGAACGGGGGCCTGATCACGCTATTACGTTCCACTCTTGAAGCGAAGATCAAGCGTTCTGCAGCTTTTCGTACACCGAAAGCAACTACCGAGCAATCTATTGTTTAACCATAATGTGAAGTAAGGTATCACAGAGAAAATAAAGGGCTTGCAAAGAAGCTTCGCGAAAACAAATTGCTCATCGAAATTGGCAATATCGCAGAGGCGTAGTCTTTCCTACGGCAAGTGTGGTTGCTGACGTTGAAAAAAAATTAACTTTGCTTTTCCAAGTACGAAAAAAAAGTAAGCAGCGACATGTCCGAGATGGTGTTCATTGATTAAAGCATGTCAATACCTTCAGGGTATTCAGAAGGTTAAAAACCATGAGAAACTTGAAATTATTGCTTGAAAATTAAAAACTGTCGATTCGAATAACTTCTTTTCCTTCGGAGAAAGGTCCTCGGACATGGTTTTTGTTCTTTTGTAAGAATGTTGTTTTTCATAGCGTATATTTTTGTTTCTTTCGGAGCATTCAATTTTTTGCCGTTGGTCTCTTGTGTTTATTACAATGGTATTAAGGTTTGATAGTCCTCGTGTGTGAGAAAGCTTATCAACTTCTCAAATAGGCTAGCTTACGCGTATTTTAGTAAGGCAAACATGAAAAAAAAGTAGATCCATCGTGTGCTGGCGACAGTTACAGCATTTCGCATAATGTGTAAGATAATCAAGGATGTTCCTTCAAAAATCCATACCACTGTTATTTGCAAAAAAAAAAAAAGTTCTCAGTGCCCATCAGGCATACGCAAACAAAAAAACTAACCAAAGCTATATCCGACAGCTTACTGACATGTTATATAGCTAAGTATGACGCATACTTAGCAACCTTCGAGGATATTGTATCTTGTACGCTACTGACCCGTACATGCTTCTTTGTTATGAGTGTCTACGAATGTAGTGATTGTCA
The DNA here is from genome assembly GCA_030522465.1 of Rhipicephalus appendiculatus. Lineage (NCBI taxonomy): Eukaryota > Metazoa > Arthropoda > Arachnida > Ixodida > Ixodidae > Rhipicephalus > Rhipicephalus appendiculatus. Next base: position 29,174 of record JALIZH010001506.1, on the reverse strand, counting down.
AAGTCGCATAGCTCAAAATACATAATGAGTAATTAACAAAGTGAATCAAAGAGTTCCTGGAGAACACGGCTCTTCCGTTGAGGTATTGGTCGAGTCAATTTAATAGATGCAAGTGTATGTAGAAATTCCATACAGCTTGCTGGCACGTGTACAGGGTGTTCCAAATATCACGGATCACCTTTTAAAAAAAGAGGAACGTGGCTAAGCGAAGCGCACCTAGTGCATATTGTTCCCTGTATACTGTAGTAGTCGCTACTAATATTTTCCTTAATGAGATTTACTTAATTAGTCCTAATTGTGGTTGTAAATCGACCAATGCTCACCTAACAATTAAAATTTCAATGAGGTATATGCAGGCATGTTCAAATGCCATCTAACTGCGCTATTTTCAACAACGTACTAATTACGGGCTCGCTTTTATTGGCTAATAATGAAAGCACACGAAATCTGAAAAACGACGCGTGACTAGACTGCAACGCTTTTCTGGAAGCAGCGCCCTCAAGGAGGATCATTGTGAGGTCGCCAGTCAAGACTAAGCTCCCACCCTTTGCGGTTGGAAGCGTAGTCACGTGTTATTATTTGTATTTCGCGTGCTTTCTTGAACAGCCCGGAAAAATTAGCACGTAAATAGTGTGTTGCTGAAAATAGCGCAGTTAGATGCGATTTGAGCATGCCCACATATGCCTCATTGTCATTTTAATCATTAGAAGATCACTTCTCGAGTTAGAAAAATAATTAGAGCAAAGTAACTAAACTTCATTAACCAATAAATTAGTAGCGGCTACTACAGTATACTGGGAAAAATATGCACTAGGCGTGCTTCACGTAACGACATTCGTCATTTTTTTTTAATCCTACTGCGTGATATTTGGGACACCATGTATATGAGTTATCAGTCTGCCCGCGATTGTGATTAGCGACTACTGTTTAGTTTGACTATTTTTTGCTTCGTTGGGCTAGCCCGCCCAACCTAGAGCTAGTTTAAGCAATTAAATCTTCACTTCAGGCTGACAAAAAATCATTGCAATACATTAACCGCGTGGATCAAAGCAAACGATGTACTAACGATAGCTTGAATGATAAAATCTGGAGTTTAACTTCCCAAAACTACGATATGATTATGAGAGACGCCGTAGTGGAGGGTTCCGGAAATTTCGATCATCTGGTATTCTTTAACGTGCACTGACATCGCACAGTAGACGGGCCTCTGGCATTTCGCCTCCATCAAAATGCGACCACCGCGGCCGGGATCGAACCCGCGACATTCGGGTCAGCAACCGAGCACCGTAGCGGCTACACCAACGTGGCGAACCGGATAGCTTGAATTCCACGTGAACTAAAACATAACCAAGCTACCGGTTCGCCTAGCAACAAACCTATATGGCTTATTGTTCAGTGCTGATGCCACGTACTGTGGCATTTTTTTTCTTCATAAATATTACACACGCATGTACTCTGCTACGATCAAAGCTTTAGCAAGTGTTCCCCCCTTTCCCCTCCTTTTGACGATGACGACGTCCCTACCTGAGGAAATAGAGTTGGTAAAATACGTGTTAGGTGTTTCAATTAGTATGGCGCGCAGTGTCACTCGTAACTACAGCGTGGAGCGTTGGAGCTGATCTAGGTATGAGTGGTGGCACCGCGCTAATGCATTCTCTTGTAACGGGGCATGTAGTGCTAGACACGTCGCATCCTGTCAGCTTTAGTGAGGCTCATCTTTTCTCACGTGGAACCTTGCGGCGCAGGCTAGAGCGACTGTACGCTAAAAACTTTGTTGAGTGAGTGCTGGTTGCAAAAGTGCCCTAGCGCCAATTTAATTACGCGTCATAGCAACCGGCGGCAGTTTTTATACGACGGCAAAAAAAGTTAACTCGGCTTTTGAGCGTTTGCATAACTGTGCTTTCATTTCAACGACAGAATTTTACAGCGAATGTATTCGGTCAACACAATTTGAATAGGAGTGAGTGACTGACAACGTTATTCTTTGAACAGGAAGGTCGCAGAACGAGAAAACATGAACAACACGAGGTTGGCACACTTTCCGGGAGTCAGCCCGAAATTGGATTAACGCAGCAGGTGGAAGCCTTACAGTTTGCACCATGGTATTGCCCCACTTTTTCTTTGGAGTACGCGTACTACCTAACCTGCTATTACGAAAATTGGAGGAATACATGAAAAGTTCAAAATAAAACAAATGATATCAGTAAACTTTTAATGCACTCACTATTTTGAAAGCACTTTTAGGAAAATTGACTAGGGGTGGGGAGGGGCCTGCCCATAAAAATCTGACAGTTGCGCCGGCGGTTGTGAGAGCAATCTCTGGGATGTTGTGCGCTTCATCAGCCGTGACAGCAGTTTGACACTTGTATGTCTAATACCCAGGTCGCACTGGCTAATATACTGTCATTTAGATCGAGTGCACTTACGCCTCTAGCATGTCACTTTGGCATGTCACTCTGTCACTTTGGTGGCGTGGTGCTACGCGTGAAAGGGGAAACGTACTTTGAAAACCTTGGTAAAGGCGATCAGTAATTAAGCTGTGAAACTGATATTTTTTTTTATTTCAGACAATTTTTGTTAAGTATTAATGCGTTATAGTTATAAGCAGCCCTTAGAGTAAGCTTTAGGTACAAAAGCGGCGGGTGCGGCCATTGCACGGTGTGTGCTGAGCATGCTCCTGGCGGTCGTCGCTGTAAACTGCCTGAGAGCGCGAATAGTAAACTAGTATTTTTTGGGTATAGCATGTTTGAATGCACGAAAACATTCTTAAAAACAAAAACTACAACTTAAAAATGTTAAGAGCTCAGCTTAGGGTAATATTTTCTTTATTCTCGAGCGACTGCTACCGAAGCTAAACGCTGCTTCGTATCCAAGTGACATTATCGAACGCAATCTCCGGCAAGTGCGGTTTGCAGCAAGTTTCACTAAGTGTTCCCGATTGAGAGTGTTTGAAGGACACTAGCGCTGATGTGCACTCCCTCGAAGTGCACTTAAATTGGCTCGTGTGACAGCGGGATCAGACTTTCACGTGTGACCTTTATTGGAAGCACAAGTTTGGCAAAGAAAAGCAGAAGCGCTGTGTGCGCACATCTCTAGAACTCTGTCAGTTGTGGAATTAATACGTGAAAACGAAAGTTTGTGAAACTGCGTGTCTGAGCTTATGTTTATGTGTATATCACAGCCACTAAGCAAAGCACAAGGCACTTCGTTGGCTTAGTCAACCCCGGTAAAATAAACAGCACAGCAGCTTAATTCCTATTCAAACTTTCTAATCTGGCTGCAAAACTTTGACGTTAAGGACACTGATTCAGTCAGAACAGTCATACCACCTAGAAACTCTCACCTCTTTTTTTGCCCGGAGTTAAACCATGTTAGAATCGCTGCGAAGAATTTTGAGAAGTTGTCTAACAACAGAACGAGTTATCAAACTTTCGTAGGGTCTGTTGAAAAACATGGGTGTGAACTCAGGAAATAAATAATTCTTTCTTCAAGGTAGTTTCTTTCGTTTTATTGGTGAAGTTTTATTTCACGCAGTTTGCAAACCTGGACGTCAAACAGAGTCCAATACACATAATGTATAAATATTGGAAGTTTGTGGGTGCGGATCCCACCGTCTGAAATGTTTTTTGTGCATTATAGAAAGCGCTCCTTCTAAATACGATATACATGAGATAGTATACCATGACGACGTAGAGCAGCGATTGCACAATTGATTGCGTTCAGTGCTCATGACGGTAGTTAGATCTCATGCGGAAAAAAAGAAAAAAAAGAAAGAAAGTACAGAAATAACTTCTTCGCGCACACAGCATAACTATGCAAAAAACACCACATCCCTAATTACAATGCAAACTTGACAATATCAAAGCGCCGCGTGACAGTGCAGCTGGCTACTTGTTACTTTGACAAAGGCTGGTCCACCAGCCGAAACGTCAGGAAATACACCGTGAGAAATAAACGTGCGTCGCACTCTCTCTTGCTCCTACTATATATATATATATATATATATATATAGGAAAAAATTAGAGACAAGGAAAGCCGCCTAGCTCCGCTGTTTCTTCAGGAGTGGCATTTCCTTTTCTTTTTCTTTCTTTCTTCTATATATCTTATCTATCGTTCCCCCTTTCCCGCGCCCCACGTATAGGGTAGCCGACCGAGCTTAGCTTGGTTAACCTCCCTGCCTTTCCCCTTCGCTTTACTCTCTCTCTCTCTCGCAGGAGTGGCACTACTAGGGCGAAGCTGCCGTAATTTTTCTTCTACGACGGACGCGAGTTTATCCTTGAGATCTAAGTAAACTTCGTAGGAGCTAGAAGCGCAATTCTCGGTTGTCGCAAAGTCAACCGTTAATTATCATAGAGAGAGAAAGAATAAAAAAGAGAGAAAGGCATGGAGGTCAACCAGAAGTGTAGCATCCGGTTTGCTGCCCTGCACTAAGGGGAGGGGGAAAGGGAAAAGAAAGATGGAAAAGGAAAGCGAAGAGGAGAGTAGACGCGCGAATAAAAAAAATAGAGAAAAAAGAGGGCGGGGTGCTATAGCCTATTCAATAGGCCACTGCCACGCAAAAAGTTCAGTAAGGCCTTGACTGATTTTCTCTGTGAAGACAGTTCGCGTCGGCATTCGAGCACTGACTGTTCTGACAAGGGCCTGTCGTCAAGGCGGGCCAAGACATCAGCTAACGCAGTCTATGCGCGCTGTAGCGAGGGCAGCGACAAAGAACATGGTCAATTGTTTCATCGCTGCCGCAATGGTCGCAAGCAGCAAGCACGGCATCCCTGAAGACAGTCGAGCCCTTTTTAAAATTTCTTATCTATAGTGATTTCCCGGGCAGCCCCATCAGCAGTTTGTTTCGTTTTGTTTCCTTTCAGTTTGCACCTTGCATCCTATTTTTGCCTGTAATGGAGAAGAACGGCTATTTGGGCTGGTTGGTTAAGTGCACATTGAAAGGGTTTGCGGCGCAAGCACTGAAGTGCTGAAGTAAAGGCGTAATAGCGAGGAACGGAAAGCAAGGAGGGTTGACAGGAGCGCCAGAATGTACGCTTCTAGCATATAACTGGCGCCTCGGTGTGCAGAATGCGATAAGTTAGCGACTGTATGCAGCTGCGTAAAGATAATCTAACCATAGGTGTGCGCAGGGCTTCCCATTAACAAGGGTAGTGTTTCGTCCCCCCTCCACTTGGCTAAATACGAAAGACAACACGCTTCACAATGAACGAAGCCATGCCATGCTTCTCGCAATGGCCTGCCTTTTGGTAGCTGGCTTTACGGGAATGAAGATAGGTAGTAAACATTACGGGCCTTTGGGGGCCATTATCGTGTAAACACTGCGTCCTCATAACCATGCTCTTTCAACCAGGACAAGACCGGCCGGGCCGAGTAAACGCATGGGACAGATTTTGCCGTCCAGCTCTCCTCTAGGAGATTAGAGCCACCCCCCCCCCCCCTTTCAGATGTGCGCACGCCTATGCATGTAACCTTACTTAATAAATACAGCAGACAGGAGTGTTAAAGTTAAAGCTATTTCAAGCGTTGTAAAACTGATCTCTGCTTTAAATAAAATAGAATTATTTGCGTATGAAGGGATGTATACGTTGAAAACGCGAGCCCCAGTCCTCAGTAATTTTTTTTTTAATAAAGACCAAGAAATGAAGCACGACATATGTTGCCGGATGCTTGCGCTAAACCCCAAGGCACGCCTCTTAGTTCATTTTTCACTGTCATTGCGTTTTTTCCGCAGACTGAAGCACCATGCGTTAGAATTTCTTTTGTACTCTTGCCTGGGGGCTACGCTCGAACGCAAACAAGCATTTTTTCAACCCCACCACCCGTGGGATGAACACCGATAATACTTCATCATTGAGAGGATTACGATTCATCACTGGAGGCTGGGTCATTTGTTTGGAAGAGGGATCACCAACATACAGAGTCTGCCAATGGTCAGTACACGTAAAATAAATACAAATACCATTGCTGCTACTCAAAAAAGGCCGACTGCTTCGAGACGCGCAATTTATCAAGACTGCACACACTCACTAAACTCCCCAGATACAGCGCAGAATAACAAAGGAAGTGGTGCAATTTGACAGGCCACAATAAACTAGTAGCCGTGTAGGTGAAGAAAGCGCTACGCACTGTTCACGATATTTTATGTTGTATAATGTTATAGAGCTGGAACTTGATAGAGCAAACGCACACACTCTATACAAAGCGGGCATGTATGTATAAAGAAAATGCAAAACATAGTGTTGGGCTATTTAGTTCATACTGTGCAAAATGGATTCACCGCAAAGCAAGGCGATAGAAGTAGGGAAACAGAAAAGTGTGACGACGCGAGACCAGGTCGTGGGTTGGATCCTAGCCGTAGTGGTCGCAATTCGGTGGAGGCGAAATGCTAGAGGCTCGTATACTGTGCGATGTCAGGGCACGTTAAAGAACACCCGATGGTCGAAATTTCCGGAGAACAGCACTACGTCACCCCTAATAATCACACCGTGGTTTTGGGACGTAAACCCCACATATTATTATTATTATTAACGTGAGACCAGAGTTTTTCGAAGAAGGGTTTGCTTGCGTAAAGTGCGGCCGAGCACGCGATTGCTTTTGCGCAGAAAGATCAGATATAACACCATGTTTATGCATATATTTTTTTTCAAAAAAAGTTAGAATGCCACTATAGGCGATGCACGGGAGTTAATGGAGGCCTATATTGTCAATGTAAAACACGACGTCTGCATTAGTGATACGTTAGGGACCGTGCGTAGAGTGGAATTATAATCTTTTTTGACAAAATGATCGCATAAAAGTGTGGTTATGTCTGATTTTTTTTACGCTAACATCCTTGCGCACCAATACGTGCTGTGTAAAAGGTACCCCCTTAGAAAAAATGTAGTCACCCTTCCTCTCCCGAACTTCCTGAACGAGGATGAAGCACCTTCTTGTCCTCTTTCTTCATCACCTCGCGTTGCATGGTCACTATTTTACACAATACCGGCTATAACTTGTTTTATTCAGCGTCGCTTATACAGTCGAACCCACTTATAACGATACCGGTTCTAAGAATATATCGGTTATAACAATGAGAAGCTGCTGCACCGTCAACTTTTGTATGCATTCTATTGTGAAATAACCCGTTTACAGCAATGCCCGCATACCGCATTATCGGTTATAACAATGAATACTGGCTGTTCGTGTCCGTGCCGAAAGGTAATGGAACCCTAAATCCTCGAAAAGAAAGAAGAAAATAAGAAATTCAAGCCGCTGAATCCCCGCCCGCAACCCCCAACGTCCCCCAGCGCCCCTGCGGATTCGCAGTATGCTTCGCCGCATAGCTGTTTGATATTGCGGCAAAGCTAATTTTTAAAATCCGCTACGTTGTGGGAGCGGTGGTGGCTTCTGTTCATACGTTTTTTGACATGCAACTTGAGTAAAAAGTTGAGACTTGGAAGCGTTTCGGCGTCCAAAACTTCGAACATTGTCATACATTGGCTCTATGTGGCTCGTGGCGGTCCTATGAAAGCGTCTGAACGTTGAATCATGTCCGAATAATCGTCAGCTTTGTCATTCTTATCACTGGTGTCTGTTGGCATATCCCATACGATATTATAGTTTCCTCACAACAGCCTGCAATCCCCAATTTTGCATTTTTTTCGTGCAACCCGTTTATAGCAATTATCGGTTATAACAATGAAATTTTCGTGGTACTTGAATATTGTTATTAGTGGATTCGACTGTATAGGCTTTATTTGTTTATATATACCTCAAGTTCTTCATTAGCGGTTCTACATTAAAGTGGTGCATGTTGTAGTTGTTTCGGTTAATGCTGTGAAACTTTCATGCCTGGGATCTTGTGCTGCTTCTCCAGCAAGACTATTCCAGGTCTTCGAGGATAACGATTAGGAAAAAGTTGGAGATCAGTGGTAGAGTGAGATATGCAGGGGAATAAAGGGCACTTGGATGGTTATGGCGGGATGAATGAATAAATAACACATTTATTGCAGGAAATGGTGTACTGGAATTAGTGCAAGAGAGGATTGGGCGGGTGAAGGGCTATGCGTGGACTCTGTGCCTATTTATGAAGTAGCGAGTGAATAAACTTTTCTTTAAAAGCTAAGCTGTTCTTTGTCGAGGCTTTCATGTCTAGGATCCGTGGTAACGCTTGTGCGCATTATAAACGGGCATGCGTCACAGACATTGGGTAAATCCCATTACTCACCGCTGGTCCACTAAAAATTGGGCGACCCTTAAGCATTGCCTTTAAGAGTTGAACGCGATAGCGATACCTTTGTTCCTAGTGCGTGCTTCAATCACTTAGTGCATACTATGTAATGGGTAGCATACTATAAACCTCGGGCAGTTATGAGCGGGAAATGTTTTCGAACTTGCTATGCACCCACTACGTGGTCTTAAGGGAATACGAGCAGTAACGTGGGTGCCTTTTGTAATGGGTGGCCGGCTTTGAACCACGATGTCATTATGATATTCACATGCACTGACGCCCGATGGCAACGTACGCTTGTACCAGGCAATATTCCTGGGATATTACATGTTATATACTGCGACGCCTATATAAAGGACGCTTGCGTTTGCGAAGCATGAAAGTTATTTTTACTGCATTTCCAAGCAGAGGAAGTTATTTTCAATGTAATTTCAAGCAGAAGCGTGGCTGTGTGGTAGAACACTTGCTTGCCACGCAGACGGCCTGGGTTCGATTCTCACTCAGGACCCGGACATTTTTATTATTTATTTTATTTGCATCTTTTTCGATTTTCCGGTCACGGACAAGATGATGATTTTTCGCTCACAACCAACGACGCCGCCGCCGACACCGACGCCGACGCCGGAATTTCTGCGAAACGAGCTCTTTAACCCTATCGCGTTAAAAATAAGTCAGCAGTTAGCCCGTCAAACGGGTATGTGCAACAGATATCTGTGCGGCCTATCAGAACACTATCATCATCATAAACACACAAGTGCATATATGCGAAGGTTTTTTGGGTAAAGTCCACTACACACAACTTCCACTAAAAAAGGAAGAAGGCAACAGTTAGCACAACAAATGGCTTTCGCGTTACCGCAGCCATACCACTGTCACGTGATACTTTGTTGCTATAAAAGGTGGTGGCTATGCTACGGCCTCGAAGTTTAACAAAAAGTGTTTGGTAAAGAGCAGCGATACAACATTTCGGAGCATCTTAAGCGACGCTTTCTTTGTTAACCTCTATATAAGAGGTTTACAAAAGAAGGCTTCATACGTGACGTCTCTGCTCAGGTCACATGATCCTGGTTTGTTGACGCAAAAGAGACTCCCGCAGAATGTGTAATGTAAAACACCGTTCTGTTTATTCAAGCTCAAGCTGATGACACAGTTGTGTAACAATCTTTCGTACTTTGCCGAGAAAGATTGAAAAAAGTTCATTTCTTGGTGGCGTACGCTTCTGTCGATGCAGTATGCGTTTATGTGTATAGCGCTTCGCTTCTATCGGAAAAAGCAATTGCATCGCTGATATGTTACCAATACTTCGCCTTCGTTCTCCTACATCCCAATTTATTCCCGAAAATCAATATTGCAGCGCAGACAGAAACTCATTACGCTCAGTCTCAAAACTTCTCCAGAACTCGCTTCGCACTTTCTGCCTGCTGTAGGCTCCCATGATCTTTGAGCAGCCGAACGCACACATACACCCTAGCAATTCAAAAAATAAAAAAAAATCCCGTACGGGCGCTGCTTACACCGTGAGGTACGATTCAATAATTCATAATTTTCGATGAGAGCATGGCGCGGACGCCGCGGGTAAGAAAAGTTTCGCGTGCCGCGCAGTTTTCGGTTAGCGAAGAAAATAGCGAAGAAAAAAGGTTTCTTCGGAGATTCTCGCATCTCGTCACAGTTAGTCAAAACCCCCGGGCGGTCTTATTTTCAATTTAATCTTTATTTATACGAGAAAGACGAAACTTCGTATATCGTCAATAAGTATCGCGTGGCAGCGAAATGTCGTTACGCGGTTGCTTCAAAAACAAGCAATATTTTCTTTTCTTTCAGAAGTTTAAGGAACACAATCTGAGTTACATATATGCATGCAAATTTGCAGACATACATTTCCATGAATTGTCGAACTCTCTCACATTTTCCGGTCTCTCTTGCTCCTCTTATTGAGGGTTTACGAAATATTTAGTCCAGCTTGACGTATAGTGTGGCGATATTATAACCTGTAGTGTCGCGCATATAGTAGCTGCATGTTGGGCATGTCCCAATGACATTTAATCTCAAGAAAACTTCTAAATGCAGTGCGACACATCAGACAACAGTAATATATTACAGACTCGGTATAGAAACAATCCAGCTGTAGCACTGCTTTCGATAATATTTTTGTCGTGTCCACTTGATGCCCATTTAATCTAACATTAACCAGCTGTTTCATTTCGCCAATGTACTGTTTGTGAAAATATGAACATTTGATCATGTAGATCACGTTTGATCTAGCGCAGGTAATACTAGATTAGATATGATGGACGTAATCACTTTCGGTGCTTTTAAATATAACTTCATCTTGAAGGTGGTAAGTATTATCCAATACTGGCAAGCAACGAGCGCCTTAGAAAAGCGTTTCCCGAAGTACCAAAGGTTGTGTATCGCCGCAATAGGAAATTTAAGGACACTTTAGTGCGTGCAGAAGTAAACCCGCATTCTACTGCCTTCATAACACCTTGCTCTCGTCCAAGATGCAAGACTTGCAAACACCTTCAAGACTTGACAATCAGCCCATTACAGAACAAAGACCCTCACAAGCTGGCCTCACCTTTTATTGGACTCGGAAAGTAACACACGCTCTTCTACTATACATTAAGGCGGTTGACTTGACTGCACAATTACGCTGCGCCGTGTCCTACCCCAATCCATATACTGGCGTCTCCCTTCTTAGTTTATTGCCACATTAAGTTTAAGGTTTGTGGGGTTTCAAACTAGATTAAGCCTAGCCTAACTCGCAGCTTGTCAGCAGAGAAAACCTTGCGAGCTCTTTTCGTATGCATGAAGATTTCGAATGCATCACACCGAATACCTCAGTTTTTTATTTAGGGCATCCCGTATGTGAATGCCATTTTCGCTCTCGTAAAAATGGTATGGGGGCCATGTATGAGTATATATTTCGGCATATATGGCTACCATATGCCATATATGGATGCAAATAGAGTAATATATTGCGTGACTGTCCTGTATATGGCGTCAATTGGAACCATATACGTCATGGCCAGGCCATATGTGAGCCCATGTAGAGCCGTTTATAACGCCAAGTAGTGGTATATATATATATATATATATATATATATATATATATATATATATATATATATATATATATATATATATATATATATATATATATATATTATGACGTCTTGGTTGGGACGACGTTTATTCGACGCAAGGCCTCGGAAGCGAACAGGCAGAGCGCGCACACACCCGATGATGATGACACGGTGACGATGAGGACTGAGACACATACGGATGATGATGATTATGATAATGCACAGGTAAGGAAGAAGTACATAACAAATGCCCACACTAATTCCCCCCCACGTGGAAGCGGGCATCCTGGCCGCCGCAAGTCAAAGTGACGAACGTCGCGTGAAGGGTTTCATGCGAGAAACGTGCACAATCTCGGTGCTGCGGTAACGGCGGTCTGTTGAGACGACAAGTGGGGTCACACGATAATTAACAGGCGAAGTCTGTTCCAAAACTATGTACGGCCCGATGAAGCGTGGCTGCAACTTGTCACAGAGACCAGGGGTGCGAATAGGTGTCAAAAGCAGCACCTCGTCACCAGGTCGGAAAGATACAACGCGATGGGATGCGTCATAAATAATCTTCCGCTCTTGTTGTCTAGCTTCTGTGTTGATGCGTGCATGATGGCGAGACTGGGCCAGTCGGGAAATGTAGTCTTCGCTGGATGACTGAGCTGAGTTAACATTGCTGTTAAAGAAGGAAACGTCGAGAGAGGTCGTAGGGGGACGTCCGTAAACGAGGTAGAACGGCGAGTAGCCGGTTGTGCGCTGAACCGCCGTGTTGTATGCGAAGGTGAGGAATGGTAGAAGGGTATCCCAGTTTTTGTGGTCTGGTTGGACGTAGACGGATATCATGTCAGCAAGAGTACGATGAAATCTCTCGGTGAGACCGTTGGTCTGAGGGTGGTAGCTTGAAGCGGTCTTGTGAGTAGTTCCAGAAGCGCGCAGTACTTCATTTAGCATTTGTGACAGAAACACCCTTCCACGGTCACTAAGCAGTACTCGAGGAGCCCCACGACGCAGAATAATGGCGTGAAGAACGAAGTCGGCAACTTCCGCAGCTGAGCCAGTAATCACAGAGGTTGTCACAGCGTAGCGCGTCAGGTGGTCTACGGCGGTCACTATCCATCGTTTGCCAGTAGGTGTGACAGGAAGAGGCCCGTAAAGGTCGACACCTACAACTTCGAATGGCATTGTGGGGCACGGAATTGGCTGCAGAGGTCCAGCAGGTGCAGATGTCGGGAGTTTACGACGCTGGCACGGGAAGCAGGAACCGACGTACCGCGCTACGCCAGTAGAAAGGCCAGGCCAGTAGAAGCGAGATCGGATGCGGTCAAGAGTTTTTTGAAAACCAAGATGGCCAGCAGTCAAGTCATCGTGGAAGGCTTCAAGCACATGAAGTCGAAGAGAGCGTGGTAGCACAGGAACCCAGCGTTGACCGTCAGGATGGTAAATGTGGCGGTAGAGAACGCCATTTTCCAGCTTATATTGCAGGAGTTGACGACGAAGTCGCGCGTTAGGTGGATGGGAAGCTCCCGAAAGGCGGTCCATAATACGCCTGCAGTATGGATCAGACAGCTGGCGGGAGCTAAATGTTAGCTCGTCGTCTGAAAACAGTTGGCCTATTGAGGGGGAGCGTAGGAACTGAGGTAGAAGTGACGGCCGAACTCTCGCCAACGCTGAGCTGGGTAGTAGGAAGCGGGCAGCGGGAAAGAGCGTCGGCGTCTTGATGTTTTCTACCAGACTTGTAAATTATGTCAGTCATACTCCTGCAGGCGTAGAATCCACCGACCCAAGCGTCCGGACAAGTTCTTTAGAGTGGAAAGCCAACATAAGGCGTGGTGGTCCGTAACAATTGTGAAGTGACGGCCGTGGAGATAGGGACGGAACTTCTGCACCGACCAAACCACAGCCAAACACTCCTGCTCAGTTATCGTGTAGTTCTTCTCGGCTGCGGTGAGCACGCGACTGGCGTATGCAACAACTCTCTCTAGCGAAGAGTTGTCGCGTTGCAGGAGAACGGCTCCTATACCACGGCCGCTAGCGTCTGTATGTAGGATAGTCGGTGCGGCTTCGTCAAAATGGCAGAGTACAGGTTCGGACGTGAGGGCGCCCTTTAACAGGTCGAATGCCGTTTGACATTCTTCAGACCACAGAAAGGCGACGTCTGAAGAAAGTAGCTGGTGTAGTGGAGCAGCTATTGAGGCGAAGTTCTGGATAAACCGACGAAAATAGGAGGCGAGGCCAAGAAAACTCTGCAACTCCTTCGGTCTTTCGGGGCGCGGAAAGCGAAGGACCGCAGCAATCTTGTCAGGGTCTGGCCGAATTCCATCTTTGCTAACGACGTGTCCCAAGACCTTGATAGATTTGCTGGCGAAACAGCATTTCTTGGTGTTCAGTTGGAGACCAGCGCCGGCAAGGCACGTCAAAACTTCATCCAAGCGTTGTAGGTGCTGAGAAAACGTTGACGAAAAGATAACAATGTCGTCCAGGTAGCAAAGGCAAGTTTTCCATTTCAGGCCTCGCAGCACGGTGTCAATCATGCGCTCAAAAGTCGCGGGTGCGTTGCACAGCCCGAAAGGCATCACGTTGAATTCGTATAGCCCGTCGGGGGTTGCGAACGCTGTTTTCTCTTTGTCGCCTTCATGCATGGGAATTTGCCAGTACCCTGAACGCAAGTCGAGGCTCGAAAAGTATTGCGCGCCTTGTAGGGAATCAAGGGCGTCGTCAGTGCGTGGCATGGGGTACACGTCCTTGCGAGTGATCTTATTGAGCGCCCGGTAGTCCACGCAAAAACGCACAGAGCCATCCTTTTTACGGACCAAAACAACAGGTGACGACCAAGGGCTCGATGAGGGGCGGATTACCTCCCGTTTGAGCATGTCGGCAACGTTTTCTTCTATAATTTTTCTCTCAGCGAGAGATACGCGATAGGCCCGGCGGTGTACAATAGATGTCCCATCTGTCTGAATTCGATGCGCTGTAGTGGTAGTGCGGCCCAACGCAGACGAGCAAACATCGAAAGAACTTGCGTGTTTCTGTAACAATGCAAGCAGCTGCTGCGTCTGTGAAGCTGATAAGTCGTTGCTGATGGCGGCGGTAAAGGCGGAGGAAGAAGCATGCTCACCGATGGAAGGATCTTTTGATGCGATGGCTTGAAGTGGCATGACGAATGCAGGCTCGTGGTCGGCTGCGCGGGCCACCGTAGTGCTCTTTGGCAGTAGAATCTTGTCCGATGTAGAATTCACGGCGGTGACGAATGCAGATCCACTGCGAAAACGAACGACACCAGACGGAAGAACTATGCCTTTAAGAGCGCAAAGAGGTGACGGGGTGACCAATACGTCGCCGTGGTAGATGTCGCTGGACGTAATGTTGACAATTTGCTCTTGTAGTGGTGGCAGTTCGGTGTCTTCCGCGGCGATCAGACGAAGTGGCTTCTGGGTGTCGTCGTCGAGCATGTAGTCGGTGTCAGCGAGGTGGACGACGCGTTGTCCACAACAAATAGATGCGAAAGCAGATGACAGAAAATCCCACCCTAAAATTAGTTGGTGAGAGCAGCGGGACAGGACAGCAAACTGGATATGATGGCGAATGCCGTCGATAAAAACACGGGCAGTACAAAACGCGGATGGACGAATGGTGTTCCCCTGGGCAGCAACTAACGTCGGTCCATCGTAAGGCGTCACCACTTTCTTCAGACGTTGGCACAAATCAGCACGTATAACGGAAAATGTCGCACCCGTGTCCACCAAAGCATCTACATTAACTCCTTCCACTACTACAAAAACCATGTTGCACGGGCCTGATGGAGGAATTTCAGTCCTGATTTGAAATGCAGTTTTTCCTCCAAAAACTGCACCACTTAGTTTTCCGAATCAGTGACGAATGAGGCGGGCCGAAGTGGAGAGGAGGAGCGGCGAAAGGGCGAAAGTGAGCGGCGTCTGGAGGATCGGCTGTTCCGTGGTGCTTCCGATGCAGGCGGAGATGGAGACCGGTGCGGAGGCGACGAATAACGCTGACGTTGATAAGAGGCCCTGGTGGACAACTCCCGTTCACGCATGTCGTAACCACGACGCTCGTCTTGCTGGCGCTTTCGGCAGAAACGAGATATGTGGCCGCGATACCCGCAGTAATAGCAGACAGGGCGCGACGAGCGCCACGGTTGCGAGTAGAAGGCGTTCGGAGCACCTGAAGATAGGGCGGTCAGGTGGGCCGATGATGGGTCAGGCGGCATCGAACGGAAGGTGACTGGGGGGCGCGGCAGCAATCGGCGCGTATGACGGTAGCGGCAACGTCGCGTTTACGTCGCTGGGAGGCGCGGCAGCAACTTGAGCGTAGGTTGGTATGGGCCTAGAAGCAGCTGGCTGCACGTGCGCAGGGCCGGTCAGGGATGTGAGTTCCTCCCTGATGATGTCACGCAAGGCCGCTCCAGGAGACTGTGTAGAACACGGTGAAGGAGGTGTGAAGCCCATCGACTGGAGCTCTTCGCGTATTATATCCCGGATGAGGTCACGGAGATGTCTTTGAGACGTATAGGGGTGTTCGCCAATGTCTGGTTGGAGGCGAACCGAGTCCAGTGCATCGAGGCGCTGACATGTCGTGACGACGTCAGCGATGGTAGCCGGGTTCTGTGCAGCGAGGGCATTAAAGGCAACAGCTCCTATACCTTTCAAAATGTGGCGTACTTTGTCCGATTCTGGCATCGACGAATTGACACGCCGGCATAACGCGAGAACATCCTCAATGTACGATGTGTACGACTCGCCGGGATGTTGTTGGCGAGTATCGAGGGTCCTCTTCGCGACTGCGGACCGAATGGCCGGTGTGCCAAAAACATGTCGGAGCTGCTGCTGGAAGGTTGCCCAGTCGGGTAAGTCAATGACGTGGTTGAAATACCATGTCTTCGCGACGCCGGTCAGATAGAAAGGCACGTAACGCAGTTTGGCGGCCTCGTCCCACCTATTAGCGGCACTCACGCGGTCGTAGTCACCGAGCCAGTCCTCGACGTCTTCTCCACGAAGACCAGCAAAGAGCGGGGGCTCACGCTGGTGTCCGGGTATAACAATAGGAGGCGAAGCTTGCGGCGGCACAGTGAAGATGGCATCAGCGCCGGCAGTCTCGTTCTGAGACATGCTGCCGAACAGTGGGCGCAAGCGGCGGCCTGAACGAAGCTCCAGGGGGTAGAACGGGCTGGGAGAGGACCGAGGACCGAAAATCCACCTCCACCACGTATGACGTCTTGGTTGGGACGACGTTTATTCGACGCAAGGCCTCGGAAGCGAACAGGCAGAGCGCGCACACACCCGATGATGATGATTATGATAATGCACAGGTGAGGAAGAAGTACATAACAAATGCCCACAATATATATATATATATATATATATATATATATATATATATATATATATGTAAGTATGTGTGTGAGTGTGTATTTGTGTGTTATTATCTTCAGAAAAGAGATGATGAATATTTCTCATTCCATTGCAATCCTAACAGCTAATACTGAGGGCATTTATCAGGCTATTCAGATTTATGTATGCGTCCTCTTCCATGTCACCGCATGAGGTGATGAAGGTTTGCAAACATGTTACGCAGTCGCCATTACTTGCGCAGTCAAGAACGCGGCGTTAATTCCTCAACGGAACGCAATAATTTAACATCCCATTCAGTAGCGCTTGTGTCACAGCCATGCTCAGACTCTAGCCGTGCGAAATGCACTGCACTCGGGTGCTGCCGGTTCGATCAGCACGAATGAAACATGAATATCGAAGACAATGCGGAAACATGTTTTTCGAAAACTTGTCGAATAACAATGCAGTTCGGAAGGTACCAGTGAAGTACGGGTGAAGTTAGCAGAGAGGCGTGGATTGTGGTCGTGACTGCACGTTTAATCGCTCTAACCATTTCGCTTCGCTAGTCGAGCTCGAGCCTGTTGGCGGCATGCGGCGTACGATAATATCCACAATAATGGCGCTACATGCAATGCACACGAAAAACTAGGCTTTTATTTTGATCTTGCTCAAGGATATTATACAGTAAATACAATCAAACTGACGTACGAGCATGAAAAAGCATAAACGCACGAGGGGACTTGAAGTGCAACTCACTCCTCGTGAGTTAGCAGCTGATCGTTCATCGTCGCTGTCACTCTCGGTGCTTCCACAGCCTACGACGTCCAGTGAAAAATTCTCGTCGTCAAGATGGCACCGCTGCTGAAAGCTATCTGAAGAATTTCCTCCGCCGAACAACTCGACCACTCCGAGTCACCATGTTAACGTCTGGGTGTGGAGAACATTGTTCTCTCACACTGGTCAACAGGCAAATCACTTGCAGCGTGCTGCCATCTATCAACAAATTTACAAAGAAAGGCGGCGCGGCGCTGATAGAAACGTAGGCGAAGGACGGCATTCAGAGCGTTCGCTCGGGTATCATGGAGCGAGAGCATCCTCGAATGGCTGAAACGTCGCTCGCACGATTCATAACAGCAGTTTCCTGACAAAGGACAAAGCGTCCTATTTTAAAGTACTGCCAATGTGAGATTGCTCAGTTATAGAAGAGGACATCGCGAGCCCGCGCGTCTTCCCGCGTACAATGTTATGGGATTCATGCACTAAAAAAACACTGAGGAATGCTATATTCAAGTAAAAGAGGGTGAGTTTTAACTGAAGAGGTCAGACGATAACATTTAACTAACCTACGTGGCTACAGAAAACCTCGCGAAGCTGATGTGTGTACGCTGTGGGCTATCATTAAAAGCTCTAGCTGCCCCGTATTTTCATGAAAACTTCGCGCCGTGCAAGCACGAATCAGATTTGTAGTGTCACGGAGGGCCCGGTTATTTCACTGATGCAGGAAACATGTGAAGTCGTAGTGTTCCTTCATCGTTAACGAGTTAACACTGAAGCTTGCACAGCCGAACAAAGGAGCGACTGTGTATGCTGCCATTGTGCCTTCTACTGACCCTCCTCGAGAGGATGCTCCTAAATCCCGCTTGGCGGTGCGACAGTCTATGCGCATTGCGAATAATGACGCCTACGGTACTACCTTACACAAATGGATTTAAACAGTACATAGACTGTTTGAATCAATTTTTAGGCAGTCTATTAACTGTCTTAATTCGTTTTTGTGAGGGTAATAAACTTGTTCGTAGCTTGTCTGTTTTGTTATGTTGTGAACAGCCGCTCTGTTGTGCTTGCAAGTGTCTGTGGGCAAAGTGTTATGATTGTAAAACTGAAAGCTAGGGCAATGATGAACAGATCTAGATGTCGCACACAGAAAGCAGCGAATGTGGCATTGACTGCTTTGAATTATAAATTTGAGAACAAAGGACAAATACAAGTAGTATTGTACAAAGAGTCAAAACTGCAAAGCCGAAATCTGCTCTCTGATATAGGGAGTCTCAATATCACAAGGCGCCGACTACGTTCTTTTGGCACGCTCATAAATATGCGGAGAGGAGTTTGCCAGCGCGCATTCGAAGGCGCCAGCAATCGCAGAAGCAGAAAAGCCAGCCATAGAGATAAGCAGCGCTACTGTTTCACAGGAAATGACCAGGGAATTAACAGCGGGAATTTGAACTAGCGCCGGTCGCAATATAAACTGCACTCCATGCATGGAGTCGCAATGTAGGCGCCCTTTGGGAATCCGTTCTGACATTGAAAAAAAAATCATTGTTCCGTTAAATTACGAATGTGCATAATTTAATGCTTCTGGAACTTCTGATCGGGGGGCGAGGAACAATGCCTGAAAGAAAAAAACAACATTGAAGGAACACGCGATGATGATGAAATAGAAGTTTAATTTCCCGAAACAGTGTTCCCGAGCTCGTAAGCTCGGGGTCACCCTAGGTGGGAGGGTGCCTCATACCAGGAATCTTCTGGCCGCAATCGACTCCTGGGCCCTGGCGACGAGTCCTCGTTGGTCGTCTAGGTCCCGTGTGGCGATCTTGGCCTCCCACGTCTAGGCTAGGAGGTTGATACGGGCGGTAGTTGCAGGCTTGGTATTGCCGCCTTCGCGGCGCCACGGGCACTCGAGTATTAGGTCTGGCAATATGTCTGGCACGTCGCGTACCGGGCAGTAGTATGCAGGTACACACGAAAAAAAAAAATCAATTCTAAACATAAAAAATGAGGCCCCTTATTTTATTTTACGTGCCAGAACCGTAACGTTATTCGAGACGCCATAGCGGCACTCAGTATTAAATTCGACGACCTGAAGGCTTTAGCACACACACCCAATGCACGACACAGGAACGTCCCTACATGTCCCTCGCCCCCCACTCCCACCACGGAGAGATTCGAATGGAATCAGATGTGGCTTCTAAGGACAGGATTACAAGAAGACTTCGAGCCCAGTAGTTAAATGTCATACTAACTGAACCAACGCGGCTTGCACATCATGTTTATGCGACGTATAGCCCATGTCACGGATGTCTGGTAGAAAAAGAGAACTCAAAGGGTCCCTTATGTATTAGCCTGAGACGACGCGTAGGCGAAAGCCATCTCCTTTATTTTTTTTCTCAGTCGATGTGCTGAAACTACCCGGCGTCCGGCATCCATTGTGTGTCGCTGGCTGTATTTTTATTTGTTTTCATACACGAGTCAATCATGCACGCGACAAGAAAAATAATCAGGTAGTTGTTCCCCAATTTTTCTTTCGAATTTTTGTTCTTGCGTCCCACCAAGTCTAGAGATGTGGTGCCTGTGCACGGTACTTCGTACGCCACAATGTGCAGTACGCTAGCAAAAGAAGAAGGTATTTCGTGCTGCTTAAGAATAAAATTCTATTTCTTTTTTCTATTTGCGACAGGCGGAGTCTGCATTGAGAGACTGCTATGCCGTCACGGTAAGTTAGCTCTCGGAGCGGAATAACCCATGAAGTCTGCTTATTCTTTACTGTTAGTGACCGTTACTTTCATAAAATTGCTTCTTCTTCAGCGACCTCACGTTGGTAGCCATTCGTGTTGTAAGACATAAAGCGAGAAAGTTCGAGTCGCCGCTGGTCGGATCTTCCCTCGAGCCCGGAACGGACGCAGAAACACGAGCAACATGGTCACCCACGCTCTCGGCAAGAAAGCCATCGGAGATCTAGTTCCGTATATGAGATGGATTCGCGGAAAGGTCTCCCAGCCCTTACTTGATATAGCTCCGCAGTAGGCAGGCCATCCACTGCTTCGAGTTGTATAAGTTATCATAGATAGCGAGGGGAACCAACGCAGGCATATTCTTGTCTTCCGGTCTTTTCTGCTCCTGCAGGGCACTTTTGGCAACGTAGTTAGCGAAGTCACAGATGGGGCCACAAACTTCTACGGATGATGAATGCACTTAGAACTGCAGCGTTGCTCCCCTACGCTTGGGTTTCTTGTGGCACAGGTAAAATACGTTTTTTTTTCTTCATATGAACACAGCGTTACCTCAGCTTAAGTTGTAGATATGATATTAATATACTGATTATTTCTTTTTGCCATTGTCTTGCCTGTGATGTCCCTACTCAAGGGAGTAGGTGGTCTGTTGTAACCCGTCTTTCGAGAGTAGGGCCCAGGGCAAACACTTGCGTGGCATTTCAAACTCTTTAGAGGAAAGCTATAGCCGCACGCGACGGAGGCAAGCGGGCATTGCGCGCAAAGGAATGCTGAAGTGCTTAGGTTTAGCTGCATGTTACATAATCCCAGGTGGCATAAATTCATTCGGAGCGCGCCACTGTGGTGTTGATCATACTCATATCGTCGTTCTGGAACGTAAAACCCCAGCAATAATTACTGGGTTATGTGGAACGAAGCAAGGAAAAGGAGAGAGAGGAAAGGCAGGGATGTTAACCAGTATAGAAGTACTGGTATGCTACCCTACGATTGGTATGGGATAGGAGAGTTTTAAAGTTAGACGTAGAGGGAGGGGGGAGCACAAACACACAAAGTCCCACTCCTCTGTGTCAGAATATAGCTATTGGTCTAAAACCGCAGCTGCAAGTATCTTGTCTTTAAGCACGAACTGCCACAATAGCCTCCGGCCTGTCCTCAGTATTTGCTAGTCCTCAACCCTGACGTAACGTAACCCTTAGACCCTTGAATGGCCCCGCTGACAGGTGATGAATGGGGTCAAGATTATATGCGTTCGCTTTGAAAACACAGTGGCGAGAGTAAAAGAACTTGGGCTCCAGCGTCTTCCCAGAGCGAGAACTGAACAAGGGGAGGACGTTGTGTGTGTGGCACTTGCAATAAACCAACTAGGCCTCGAAGGGCGATGCGCTTGCGCATGCGCATACACAGTAGTGCTGATGTTGGAAATACGTGTTGTTGCGCCAACCGCAGAAATGTCAGAGCACCGCGGCGGCAGCTGCTGCACGTGGAGAAATGCCGCGGAGGAGCGCCAGCAGTCGCGCACCGTGCGCGGAATCTCGGACCACGCTCGCTAGAACGACGCCGTCGACATTTATCGCCAGTCGTCTCAGCTTGCACGTATACGCATGCGGTGGTGGTGCTTTAGCGTGCCACCGCGGCACATGTTGCGAGATTACTCGAATACGAGGGATCGTGAAACCCTTCGGGAGATGTATGGAGGAATACACTCTAATAACGGGCCGCCATACTATCGCAAAAGCGAGAAAAAGAGTGAGAACACAGGTTTGTGGTATTTAGCCTGAATATTTAAAGAAAAAAAAAGTTTTACCTTTTTGCTTCATGCGTTCTTCGAGGCTTAAAGGGACACTAAAGAGCAATGCGATTTTTCTCGTGTTAGTAAATTGCAGTTTCGCGGTACCGAAAACACCACGCTGGCGGCGAGAACACGCTTGGTAAGCGAGAAAACGCGCAACAAGAAAATGTGGGTGGCGACGCCACCTTGAGGTTTCCGCACCATTCGGCGTGACGTCACATATCTTGACGGCGCTTACTGAGGCCTACGTAGTTTCTAATCGGTAAAAAACAAAGTGGAGTGTCCTCTGAGGGGGGCCATAGACTTAACATACCAAGTATGAATGAATTCTATGGAGCCAATGACGCCAAATTACGATACATACACTTTGTAATCCACTACATACCGCGTGGGGGGATTTCGGCGCGAAATTTAAAAATGAAACTCTGAACTTGATTTTGTCCTCTATTACTAAACCTATGATGGTGAATTTAATCACATTTTAGTTGTCATAGTGCGTTTTATCAATCTAAACCGGTTCATTGTTTCTCTTTAGTGTCCCTTAAACTGTATTTGCAGACACGAAGACAGGCCAGTTGCACTAGAAATATGTTTTAACAAGACTGTTTGTTGGCCTAGTTGGTACTTGCTTAATGACATATTTTAGCCGCGTAATAGCACATACACAAAGCAAAGAAACATACAAAGACATTTGCAGAGTCGGGAGCAACATTAAAGGAATTACCGTATTCATGTTTCACCAAGACCCCTTGTTACGTATCGATGTGCCTGTCACGTACTGATTGAAAATAGATATATCTTCGCTAGAGATGCATGCAGTGTTGCTATAGGCTTGCGCAAAAAGGGAGGGGGGGGTCAGCTCTTCAGTCTGGCGCCAATCCTGCCCCATAAATTTACTCAGTCTGACATGTTCTGTCATCGTTGCATGTGCAGGGTTACGGACACGCAGGTTCTTGACGACAACGGTGGATGAGCACCCCAGATGTTGTACACCAAGCACAGTATTCCCCAGTTTTACTCCCGCAGAACCGGAAATCAAAGGGCGGCCGTTGCGAGAAGCCCATGATCGCTTCATTTTCAATTTTGCGTACGTTGTTTTCTTTCAGGCTCGACCAATGGAAGGAGGCGCTACGGTGAAAGTTGCACCCCCCCCCCCCTTCCAATGCAAAACCCTACGCACGCCTATGAGTGTCCTAAGCACTTTTGGGATTTCACACTGGGCTTAGTCGCTAAGGTAAATTCAGTGTTCTCTTCTCATATTGTTCACGAATGTATATGGTAGACCCCAAAGCAATAAACCGCCGCATGTCCGTACATCGAATCATTCTTACATAATTATCCCACTGTATTCCTTCTATGAATTATTTAACATTCGTGCTTTTTGTTTTATAAAATGTATGTAAGGAGACGTTGGTGACAATGCGTGGCGACGGCTACTCCTCTTTTAGAATAGTTGTCTCCGCAAAGTAGAAAACAAACACAAGGCTATACAAAGGCACATAGTACAACACTCACGCGCTCACTTCAAGTTCTTTAATACAATAATTTGTCCAAACAACACAAAAGTGCACAAGACACACGAATTCACGCAATCGAAATGTCCACACAAGACATAAAAGTTCAATAAAGTGTTGTCAAAGACCATCATGTCTCTTGCGAATTGTCTTTTAAATGCTGCACTGTAGCAGTGTAACTGCAACGATTTGATTTTTCGCAAAGAATTATCTGTTAAAACGAAAACACAAGAATATTCTTCAGTATACCCATTCTTTTCTGCTATGAATAATTTAGGCTTGGGGAGATTAGGCAATCGAAATGTTTGTGCAGAGAGTTTAGGCCATCAAAAGTTCTTTGTGCCGGTAGACTAATTCAGGAGAGTGGAGGTCTTTCTGTGGGTATCATGGAAAGTTTAAAGATAAACAAACAATTAAATAATAAAAGAAATACCCAAGCCTAAGGAACTTGTTTGTTCGAATGAACTTGTGCAAGTTTCGCGAGCGTCAAGAGCTGCGTTATATTAAAATTTTTCTCGTGTACTTTGATCTTTCACCCGAACATGATTTCATGTTCTTCGCGTCCTGTTGCAACATTTCTTACAAAAAAAGACTCATCTTTCCAAGACAGCTTGCTTCCTTGCATTGAAATGTCACGTAGGCTCGTGCCTCAACTAGAAACTGAAGCACGTCCAATTACAGCAACTCTGACACTCCGTGACCTACAACGACATCGTATGATATTTAGGTCACACTGTTTTCCTTGTGGAGGTTGTTTCAGGTACGTTTAAACACTATTTAATTGAGTAATGAACAAACTATCGAATCAGATAAGTTGCCTTGTTGTGTGGCTTACTCTGTAGATTGCTCGAAGTAAGTACTCCCGTGAAGGTTGTCCTTGTTATTTCGATCTATGTATATCGCTTCTGTGACACCGGTGTCAGATTGGGTTCAAACCATCGAGTGCCCCGAGAGCAGTGTGCCAATCGTTCGTATCTCACGCTCTTCTGAACTAGGAGCTTTTCGAAGTATCTTCGAAAACTCCAAGCAATGCGAGCCGTTCTTCAGAGCAAGAATTAAGTTACCAAATCCTCAGACGCGCTCTCCCAACCTAACCACAAAACTGTCTGCCCGGATTTGTGGGCTCTTCGTGGGACTAATTTGGTTGACGCAATATAGGGGCCACTTCGCTCTTCGGGATTATCTCACGTTTATTAGAGGACTCTTTGGTAAAAGTACGTGACATGTCTTGCTTCATTACAAAGTCCCAGACCAAGAGGCAAGATGAAGTAATGGCAGCGCAAGATTCATGTTGAAAGTGCTTCGCTGGAAAGACAGTTTAATTATGCTTTCCCGACGCTGCGTCCTAACCACTTTAAAGGAAATCGCATTATTGAAGCGCGACTGACCTCGGGCGTGATCTAACGCCAGGGATTACATCGTGTTTAAGTTATTAGGTAGAACAAAATGTTCTTGCAGCCATGTTCAAGCTCTGTGATCTATTATCAGACATTACTGACTGGAAATCATTTGACTAGTGTGATTCTACCTTTCTAGCTAGTCGTCCGCTTGCGACAGGGCTACGATCTCACAGAATAGTCTATTATGCTTCGTTTCGCGAACTCCATGGATAATTGAACAGGCGCTTGTCAAACTTATGCAATCGGCAGTAATCAGACTTTCATTAACAAAAAGAAAAGTTGGTTGACGAGGTTACGTCTCGGTTGGAGTGTACTATAAACTTTTGCATAGTAGATTAACTCGGCTGTCACTTGTTCGCATTGGGGGGGGGGGGGGGGGGGATGGCAGGATTGCTTCATCCGTGTGTCATATGTTTTGATGACAAGCGAGAAAATATCGTGTAGACGTGCAGTGAAAATAAAAACACGAAAAACAGAAAAAAAACTGAAGTCGTACAGCATTCGCCAAAGTGATGGCCTGTCCATTTTTGCTGCTCAAGATGTCACGTTGCTGCTAGACTAGAAGCAAAACCGCACGTTTACTTGGATGTAGTCTTGATTTATTCTTCATCCCTGCTTGATATGCTCCAGTAACCTAGATAATTATATTACCCTGCTGGTGGAGTGTAATTTGCTTGGGAAGTGAAATCATCGAAACTTCGCTCTAACGTATTGCACAAACCATCACTACATGAAGTCTTATGAGAGGTAGGTGGGAAATTAAGCAACGCATGCAGGATGCTAAAACACCGTAATATCCTGTCATCTTCAATATCAGTATTGTTTCGCGTTACCGCGGTGTCAGTAAAAGTAAAAGAGAACTTGCCTCGAATTTCTTCGGAAGTTATACCCCTAGGTCGGCAAAAACTGTGGAGCTCACTCAGACTCACTCCAAGAAATATATTTTGCGCTTGGGCTCTCTGGGACTCAGACTTCCCAAGATTTTCGCCAACCGGACTCACTCGGACTCAGACTCAGTAATTTTTTTCCCAATCGGACCCACTCGGACTCAAACTCACCAAAATATTACTCACCCGGCCTCACTAAGGCTCACGGCATGATCTGAGTCTGAGCGAGTCGCCTCATGAGTCAGTTTGCCGACCTATGGTTATGCCTATACGTGTGTGTGTGCACATGCTGCAGATCCTCACAAAATGCATCTGCCCCTAACTTCAATGCAACACGCTCGCCAATGAACATAACGATATAAGACAACTTTTCTATATAGCACCTCAGCCTTACACTACCGACTTAACACGGGCTTGTCTGAAAAGATCAAGTAAAACCTTCTTCATAACTATCGTCGAAACTCCTTCGAAACAAGCTTGTACGAAACATAACATTCAACGTGTAACAACGAGTGGTGAGTCAGTGACCAGTAGCTGTCCGCTCTTTTCTCTATTCTTGCTATGAATAGCAACCGACGAGCGACTTGGAAGGCTTTTCACGCGGGAGCCTTACTTCAGCCATAACTGTCCCACATAACTTTTTTTTATTGATATGATATGTAAAGGAGATGTTGGCGCACAAGTCAGGCGCCGGCTACTCCTTTTCCCTTGAGTGCTAGACTGCTTTGTTGAGCCGGTGGGACTCAATGATGACCGGATACATCATCAGAGACATTATTCATTGGTATTCGGACATTTTCTTATACGTTGTGATGGTGTTGTTATGTGCGTGTGAGTGTGTTTTTACATATGTGTGCTCTTGTGTTTTTAAATGCGAATGCATTTCATAGTCGGGCTATGTCAGGCATCCGGCGTTGTCCGGCGTTGTCCGGCGTTGTCCGGCGTTGGCCGGCGTTGGCCGGCGTTGTCCGCGGGGAGGAGGATAGGTTGAGGAGGTGTGCGCGCGCCGGCAGGTGTTATCTCTCCGCTCTCTCTCTCTCCCATAGCAAAAGCTGCGGGCGCGCGCGCTTATCCTCGCCCCTATCAAAGTGGAGAGGAGGAGCGCGCTCTGGCGCGTGAGGGCGCTCGCATCGCGGGAGCTCAGCGGAGCTACCGCGATAAAAGAAAAAAAACAGCCGCTGCGCCGTGCTCCCGACCGGGCTGCAGAAATTAGGCGCCTTTTCCTTCTTCGAACCACAACCACCATATATAAATGGAGTGAAGCACGCGCGAAATGCATTCGCATTTCCTCACGATTCCCTTCGGGGAGGTGGGGGCATTTTTTTCCATGTACTGCTCTTTGTTTTTTCTTTGTTAAGATGTATCTTCAGTACCCACATAACTTCTTATGGCGTAATATTTTCAGAAAGCTCCTGCTGACAGGAGTGGAATTTCTGGATGATTGCGACACCTCTATCCGTGATAAACGAACCAACAAACAAAATTGAAATGGTAAAATTCTAGCGGCCGCCTTGAAGACGTCGTTTTAAAATACCTTGGACAAGCTGCATGAGTATTTCACTCCGCGTGTGCTACGGGCGTGATGCGAGAGAAAAATTGTGTGAATGTATGAGTCTGTCGCGTAGGTTTCGTGAAGCCTTCTAGTAAACCGAGGATGCCGCGTCGCTTTAGGATCAAGAAGTTTCTCCTCACGTTTCAGTAATGTCCAAGGAACGGGCATCTTTCTCACTGACGTCTCTAGATTTCGCAAGGGTAAGTGATCTTTTCAGGATGTCGTATCGCGTTGTGCACTGAGGAGATTCCTGAGAGCGAGAGAAGAAAAAAAAAATGCAAGAATTCGTGGAGAAAATAGTTTGCCTCGAATGTACCTCAGAATAACCAAATCTACAATTTCACCGGCTATAAAGTTGGAGATGAACAAAACATGCTGAGAAGTAGTCACCGAGGAAAAAAGGAGGATATAAAGAAAAGGCAGAATGATGTGCCTGATAATGAGATAGCAGGGAAATTTGGCCTAGAGCCGGAGCCATGTTTGGTTCTCGTCAGTGCACTTTTACTTACAGCTCTTGAGGTCGCTCGAGCGCTATTTGCATGCTTAATTCGACCGGCAAATTCTGGTTCTGGCCTCTGAACTATATTGGTTGTATGCGCCTTATCTCAGACCCTGATCATAATCCTCGTCAAGTACACCCATTTAAGTCGAAACCCTAAGATACCTCATCAAAACCGGAAATTTACCGGCGTCCCCCCGTCGGTGGCATCAACACAGTGATGCCAAAAATCATCATCACGTAAACGACACCACGTTATGAAGTCCACAGGCGTCACATATCACATGACATCACATGGTGAAGTCATCGCTAGATATCATTGCTCGGTCAACGGTTGACCAATCGCGGAGACAGGGGACAACAAGGTGACATGCACAAAGCTTACAATGCTTACAATCCTGGGGCGCATCAAGCTTTCGGAGGTGGGCGCGGGTGGTTTAGTACATCTATTTAGAGGAAAAAGAAGATGTTTTCGCCTTCGAGCCCATTTAAGCGGGTCATTTAGGCGCCCTATGAACCTTCTTGTACTTTTTTTTTTCAGATGCCATTTTCATGACCTTCTGATGCAGGACCTACACGTTGATTCTTAGTCATGTTCCTACTACCGTAAAAATAATTACAAGTTCATGTTCACATTCATGTTCGTATTCACATACTGGAATTACGCGTTCGTGTTCACATTCATGTTGATATTAGCATTCGGCAATTACGTTGTCATGTTGACACGAATATAACATGATGAAGAAGATGAAATTCTCTTTTTCTACAAATATCTCTCGTGATGGACTTCGAAACACAGGCAATAACCCCTCCGATCACAATGTCTTAGTTTAGCACGAATGTTTGTCCCAAGAGCTGCGAACCGTAGCTGCACGATAGCTCAGCGCTGTGCACGACATCTCTGGTTAGTGAGCTCACTCACTAACCAGAGAGGGGTTCAGTGGTTATAGTGCTCGTACAGAGCCGTCGCCACTGCAATTAGCACATTATTCCCAAGTGTATCGCAAGGTATGGCTCGCAAAGAAAACTTCAAGCATCTACTAAACACCCATTTGTTTAAATAATGCTGCATACCAAAACTATTATATTGTTTTTTTTATAGTCTTTGTTGTTATCTGTGCGCAATTTTACGTAATAGCCAAATTATGTCCCGTTCGTTCTGTCATTGCAATGTTCGTATTTTTTGCGCCAATTTTTATTGTGTAAATAAGTTGTCGTGATTCAAAGTGTATTTTTTCCTAGCCTGTCTTTCTTTTATACCGCATAATGCAATGTTTGCTACGTTCTAGCTTATGTTGCAGTAACATGTTATTTTTAAATTTTTTTTTTCTTCTCATATCCTTGTGTATTTATATCTGTTCATCTTGTACACTTCACACGTTTTACACATTTTCTT